>WSYQ01001653.1:0-23102 GCA_011426435.1 Lysiphlebus fabarum
TTTCGGGGTCGAAACCTTTTTCGCAAGAAAAAAATTCTGAAGTTTCAACGTACAAAATCGACATTTTTTAATAATTGTGTCTATTTCAAGTTCGAAACTAGCGTAATTTGCGGTGATCATTGAATGTAAAAACGAATCCAGCTGTTATATTGCGTTATAACTCGTCTAAACATTGGAATTTTTGTAAACATTCGATATTTTGCAAGAAAAAAATTAAAGGTTTCGACCCCGAAAAACGATGTTTTTCAATAATTGTTTCGATTTAAAGTTCGAAACTAGCGTAATTTGCGGTGAAAATGTAATGTAGGACTGAATATAGCTATAATTTTGCGTTATAACTGATCTCAACATTGAAAGTTTTTGTAAACATTCGATATTTTGCAAGAAAAAAAATTCAAGGTTTCGACCCCGAAAAACGATGTTTTTCAATAATTGTTTCGATTTAAAGTTCGAAACTAGCGTAATTTGCGGTGAAAATGTAATGTAGGACTGAATATAGCTATAATTTTGCGTTATAACTGATCTCAACATTAAAAGTTTTTGTAAACATTCGATATTTTGCAAGAAAAAAAATTCAAGGTTTCGACCCCGAAAAACGATGTTTTTCAATAATTGTTTCCATGCAAAGTTGAAAACTAGCGTAATTTGCGGTGAAAATGTGATGTAGGACTGAATATAACTATAATTTTGCGTTATAACTGATCTAAACGTTGGAATTTTGTGAATATTCTGTATTTAGCAAGAAAAAAATTATTGAAAAAGTTTCGACGTACAAAATCGATGTTTTTTCATAATTGTGTTGATTCAAAGTCTAAAAGTAACGGAATTTGCAGTAAACATACAATCTGTAACCGAATATACCTTTTATTTTGCGTTATAACTCATCTAAGCATTGGAATTTTTAAGAACATTCGATATCTTACAAGAAAAAAAATTCAAGGTTTGGACCCCGATATACAATGTTATTTAATATTTGTTTTGATTCAAAGTTTGATACTAGCGGAATTTGCGGTGAAAATGGAATGTAGGACTATAGATATAATTTTGCGTTATAACTGATCTCAACATTAAAAATTTTTGTGAACATTCTGTATTTTGCAAGAAAAAAAATTATAGGTTTCGACCCCGAAAAACGATGATTTGTAATAATTGTTTCGAATCGAAGTTTGAAACTAGCGGATGAGTTATAACGCAACATAAGAGGTATATTCGGTTACAGATTGTTTGTTTACTGCAAATTACGCTAGTTTCGAACTTTAAATCGAAACAATTATTGAAAAACATTGTTTTTCGGGGTCGAAACCTATAATTTTTTTTCTTGCAAAATACAAAATGTTCACAGAAATACCAACGTTTAGATCAGTTATAACGCAAAATTATAGCTATATTCAGTCCTACATTACATTTTCACCGCAAATTACGCTAGTTTCAAACTTTGCATGGAAATAATTATTAAAGAACATCGTTTTTCGGGGTCGAAACCTTTTTCGCAAGAAAAAAATTCTGAAGTTTCAACGTACAAAATCGACATTTTTTAATAATTGTGTCTATTTCAAGTTCGAAACTAGCGTAATTTGCGGTGATCATTGAATGTAAAAACGAATCCAGCTGTTATATTGCGTTATAACTCGTCTAAACATTGGAATTTTTGTAAACATTCGATATTTTGCAAGAAAAAAATTAAAGGTTTCGACCCCGAAAAACGATGTTTTTCAATAATTGTTTCGATTTAAAGTTCGAAACTAGCGTAATTTGCGGTGAAAATGTAATGTAGGACTGAATATAGCTATAATTTTGCGTTATAACTGATCTCAACATTAAAAGTTTTTGTAAACATTCGATATTTTGCAAGAAAAAAAATTCAAGGTTTCGACCCCGAAAAACGATGTTTTTCAATAATTGTTTCCATGCAAAGTTGAAAACTAGCGTAATTTGCGGTGAAAATGTAATGTAGGACTGAATATAACTATAATTTTGCGTTATAACTGATCTAAACGTTGGAATTTTGTGAATATTCTGTATTTAGCAAGAAAAAAATTATTGAAAAAGTTTCGACGTACAAAATCGATGTTTTTTCATAATTGTGTTGATTCAAAGTCTAAAAGTAACGGAATTTGCAGTAAACATACAATCTGTAACCGAATATACCTTTTATTTTGCGTTATAACTCATCTAAGCATTGGAATTTTTAAGAACATTCGATATCTTACAAGAAAAAAAATTCAAGGTTTGGACCCCGATATACAATGTTATTTAATATTTGTTTTGATTCAAAGTTTGATACTAGCGGAATTTGCGGCGAAAATGGAATGTAGGACTATAGATATAATTTTGCGTTATAACTGATCTCAACATTAAAAATTTTTGTGAACATTCTGTATTTTGCAAGAAAAAAAATTATAGGTTTCGACCCCGAAAAACGATGATTTGTAATAATTGTTTCGAATCGAAGTTTGAAACTAGCGGATGAGTTATAACGCAACATAAGAGGTATATTCGGTTACAGATTGTTTGTTTACTGCAAATTACGCTAGTTTCGAACTTTAAATCGAAACAATTATTGAAAAACATTGTTTTTCGGGGTCGAAACCTATAATTTTTTTTCTTGCAAAATACAAAATGTTCACAGAAATACCAACGTTTAGATCAGTTATAACGCAAAATTATAGCTATATTCAGTCCTACATTACATTTTCACCGCAAATTACGCTAGTTTCAAACTTTGCATGGAAATAATTATTAAAGAACATCGTTTTTCGGGGTCGAAACCTTTTTCGCAAGAAAAAAATTCTGAAGTTTCAACGTACAAAATCGACATTTTTCAATAATTGTTTCCATGCAAAGTTGAAAACTAGCGTAATTTGCGGTGAAAATGTAATGTAGGACTGAATATAACTATAATTTTGCGTTATAACTGATCTAAACGTTGGAATTTTGTGAATATTCTGTATTTAGCAAGAAAAAAATTATTGAAAAAGTTTCGACGTACAAAATCGATGTTTTTTCATAATTGTGTTGATTCAAAGTCTAAAAGTAACGGAATTTGCAGTAAACATACAATCTGTAACCGAATATACCTTTTATTTTGCGTTATAACTCATCTAAGCATTGGAATTTTTAAGAACATTCGATATCTTACAAGAAAAAAAATTCAAGGTTTGGACCCCGATATACAATGTTATTTAATATTTGTTTTGATTCAAAGTTTGATACTAGCGGAATTTGCGGCGAAAATGGAATGTAGGACTATAGATATAATTTTGCGTTATAACTGATCTCAACATTAAAAATTTTTGTGAACATTCTGTATTTTGCAAGAAAAAAAATTATAGGTTTCGACCCCGAAAAACGATGATTTGTAATAATTGTTTCGAATCGAAGTTTGAAACTAGCGGATGAGTTATAACGCAACATAAGAGGTATATTCGGTTACAGATTGTTTGTTTACTGCAAATTACGCTAGTTTCGAACTTTAAATCGAAACAATTATTGAAAAACATTGTTTTTCGGGGTCGAAACCTATAATTTTTTTTCTTGCAAAATACAAAATGTTCACAGAAATACCAACGTTTAGATCAGTTATAACGCAAAATTATAGCTATATTCAGTCCTACATTACATTTTCACCGCAAATTACGCTAGTTTCAAACTTTGCATGGAAATAATTATTAAAGAACATCGTTTTTCGGGGTCGAAACCTTTTTCGCAAGAAAAAAATTCTGAAGTTTCAACGTACAAAATCGACATTTTTTAATAATTGTGTCTATTTCAAGTTCGAAACTAGCGTAATTTGCGGTGATCATTGAATGTAAAAACGAATCCAGCTGTTATATTGCGTTATAACTCGTCTAAACATTGGAATTTTTGTAAACATTCGATATTTTGCAAGAAAAAAATTAAAGGTTTCGACCCCGAAAAACGATGTTTTTCAATAATTGTTTCGATTTAAAGTTCGAAACTAGCGTAATTTGCGGTGAAAATGTAATGTAGGACTGAATATAGCTATAATTTTGCGTTATAACTGATCTAAACGTTGGAATTTTGTGAATATTCTGTATTTAGCAAGAAAAAAATTATTGAAAAAGTTTCGACGTACAAAATCGATGTTTTTTCATAATTGTGTTGATTCAAAGTCTAAAAGTAACGGAATTTGCAGTAAACATACAATCTGTAACCGAATATACCTTTTATTTTGCGTTATAACTCATCTAAGCATTGGAATTTTTAAGAACATTCGATATCTTACAAGAAAAAAAATTCAAGGTTTGGACCCCGATATACAATGTTATTTAATATTTGTTTTGATTCAAAGTTTGATACTAGCGGAATTTGCGGCGAAAATGGAATGTAGGACTATAGATATAATTTTGCGTTATAACTGATCTCAACATTAAAAATTTTTGTGAACATTCTGTATTTTGCAAGAAAAAAAATTATAGGTTTCGACCCCAAAAAACGATGATTTTTAATAATTGTTTCGAATCGAAGTTTGAAACTAGCGGATGAGTTATAACGCAACATAAGAGGTATATTCGGTTACAGATTGTATGTTTACTGCAAATTCCGTTAGTTTAAGACTTTGAATCAACACAATTATGAAAAAACATCGATTTTGTACTTCGAAACTTCAGAATTTTTTTCTTGCAAAATACAGAATGTCCACAAAATTCCAATGTTGAGATCAGTTATAACGCAAAATTATAGCTATATTCAGTCCTACATTACATTTTCACCGCAAATTACGCTAGTTTCAAACTTTGCATGGAAATAATTATTAAAGAACATCGTTTTTCGGGGTCGAAACCTTTTTCGCAAGAAAAAAATTCTGAAGTTTCAACGTACAAAATCGACATTTTTTAATAATTGTGTCTATTTCAAGTTCGAAACTAGCGTAATTTGCGGTGATCATTGAATGTAAAAACGAATCCAGCTGTTATATTGCGTTATAACTCGTCTAAACATTGGAATTTTTGTAAACATTCGATATTTTGCAAGAAAAAAATTAAAGGTTTCGACCCCGAAAAACGATGTTTTTCAATAATTGTTTCGATTTAAAGTTCGAAACTAGCGTAATTTGCGGTGAAAATGTAATGTAGGACTGAATATAGCTATAATTTTGCGTTATAACTGATCTCAACATTGAAAGTTTTTGTAAACATTCGATATTTTGCAAGAAAAAAAATTCAAGGTTTCGACCCCGAAAAACGATGTTTTTCAATAATTGTTTCGATTTAAAGTTCGAAACTAGCGTAATTTGCGGTGAAAATGTAATGTAGGACTGAATATAGCTATAATTTTGCGTTATAACTGATCTCAACATTAAAAGTTTTTGTAAACATTCGATATTTTGCAAGAAAAAAAATTCAAGGTTTCGACCCCGAAAAACGATGTTTTTCAATAATTGTTTCCATGCAAAGTTGAAAACTAGCGTAATTTGCGGTGAAAATGTGATGTAGGACTGAATATAACTATAATTTTGCGTTATAACTGATCTAAACGTTGGAATTTTGTGAATATTCTGTATTTAGCAAGAAAAAAATTATTGAAAAAGTTTCGACGTACAAAATCGATGTTTTTTCATAATTGTGTTGATTCAAAGTCTAAAAGTAACGGAATTTGCAGTAAACATACAATCTGTAACCGAATATACCTTTTATTTTGCGTTATAACTCATCTAAGCATTGGAATTTTTAAGAACATTCGATATCTTACAAGAAAAAAAATTCAAGGTTTGGACCCCGATATACAATGTTATTTAATATTTGTTTTGATTCAAAGTTTGATACTAGCGGAATTTGCGGTGAAAATGGAATGTAGGACTATAGATATAATTTTGCGTTATAACTGATCTCAACATTAAAAATTTTTGTGAACATTCTGTATTTTGCAAGAAAAAAAATTATAGGTTTCGACCCCGAAAAACGATGATTTGTAATAATTGTTTCGAATCGAAGTTTGAAACTAGCGGATGAGTTATAACGCAACATAAGAGGTATATTCGGTTACAGATTGTTTGTTTACTGCAAATTACGCTAGTTTCGAACTTTAAATCGAAACAATTATTGAAAAACATTGTTTTTCGGGGTCGAAACCTATAATTTTTTTTCTTGCAAAATACAAAATGTTCACAGAAATACCAACGTTTAGATCAGTTATAACGCAAAATTATAGCTATATTCAGTCCTACATTACATTTTCACCGCAAATTACGCTAGTTTCAAACTTTGCATGGAAATAATTATTAAAGAACATCGTTTTTCGGGGTCGAAACCTTTTTCGCAAGAAAAAAATTCTGAAGTTTCAACGTACAAAATCGACATTTTTTAATAATTGTGTCTATTTCAAGTTCGAAACTAGCGTAATTTGCGGTGATCATTGAATGTAAAAACGAATCCAGCTGTTATATTGCGTTATAACTCGTCTAAACATTGGAATTTTTGTAAACATTCGATATTTTGCAAGAAAAAAATTAAAGGTTTCGACCCCGAAAAACGATGTTTTTCAATAATTGTTTCGATTTAAAGTTCGAAACTAGCGTAATTTGCGGTGAAAATGTAATGTAGGACTGAATATAGCTATAATTTTGCGTTATAACTGATCTCAACATTGAAAGTTTTTGTAAACATTCGATATTTTGCAAGAAAAAAAATTCAAGGTTTCGACCCCGAAAAACGATGTTTTTCAATAATTGTTTCGATTTAAAGTTCGAAACTAGCGTAATTTGCGGTGAAAATGTAATGTAGGACTGAATATAGCTATAATTTTGCGTTATAACTGATCTCAACATTAAAAGTTTTTGTAAACATTCGATATTTTGCAAGAAAAAAAATTCAAGGTTTCGACCCCGAAAAACGATGTTTTTCAATAATTGTTTCCATGCAAAGTTGAAAACTAGCGTAATTTGCGGTGAAAATGTAATGTAGGACTGAATATAACTATAATTTTGCGTTATAACTGATCTAAACGTTGGAATTTTGTGAATATTCTGTATTTAGCAAGAAAAAAATTATTGAAAAAGTTTCGACGTACAAAATCGATGTTTTTTCATAATTGTGTTGATTCAAAGTCTAAAAGTAACGGAATTTGCAGTAAACATACAATCTGTAACCGAATATACCTTTTATTTTGCGTTATAACTCATCTAAGCATTGGAATTTTTAAGAACATTCGATATCTTACAAGAAAAAAAATTCAAGGTTTGGACCCCGATATACAATGTTATTTAATATTTGTTTTGATTCAAAGTTTGATACTAGCGGAATTTGCGGTGAAAATGGAATGTAGGACTATAGATATAATTTTGCGTTATAACTGATCTCAACATTAAAAATTTTTGTGAACATTCTGTATTTTGCAAGAAAAAAAATTATAGGTTTCGACCCCGAAAAACGATGATTTGTAATAATTGTTTCGAATCGAAGTTTGAAACTAGCGGATGAGTTATAACGCAACATAAGAGGTATATTCGGTTACAGATTGTATGTTTACTGCAAATTCCGTTAGTTTAAGACTTTGAATCAACACAATTATGAAAAAACATCGATTTTGTACTTCGAAACTTCAGAATTTTTTTCTTGCAAAATACAGAATGTCCACAAAATTCCAATGTTGAGATCAGTTATAACGCAAAATTATAGCTATATTCAGTCCTACATTACATTTTCACCGCAAATTACGCTAGTTTCAAACTTTGCATGGAAATAATTATTAAAGAACATCGTTTTTCGGGGTCGAAACCTTTTTCGCAAGAAAAAAATTCTGAAGTTTCAACGTACAAAATCGACATTTTTTAATAATTGTGTCTATTTCAAGTTCGAAACTAGCGTAATTTGCGGTGATCATTGAATGTAAAAACGAATCCAGCTGTTATATTGCGTTATAACTCGTCTAAACATTGGAATTTTTGTAAACATTCGATATTTTGCAAGAAAAAAATTAAAGGTTTCGACCCCGAAAAACGATGTTTTTCAATAATTGTTTCGATTTAAAGTTCGAAACTAGCGTAATTTGCGGTGAAAATGTAATGTAGGACTGAATATAGCTATAATTTTGCGTTATAACTGATCTCAACATTAAAAGTTTTTGTAAACATTCGATATTTTGCAAGAAAAAAAATTCAAGGTTTCGACCCCGAAAAACGATGTTTTTCAATAATTGTTTCCATGCAAAGTTGAAAACTAGCGTAATTTGCGGTGAAAATGTAATGTAGGACTGAATATAACTATAATTTTGCGTTATAACTGATCTAAACGTTGGAATTTTGTGAATATTCTGTATTTAGCAAGAAAGAAATTATTGAAAAAGTTTCGACGTACAAAATCGATGTTTTTTCATAATTGTGTTGATTCAAAGTCTAAAAGTAACGGAATTTGCAGTAAACATACAATCTGTAACCGAATATACCTTTTATTTTGCGTTATAACTCATCTAAGCATTGGAATTTTTAAGAACATTCGATATCTTACAAGAAAAAAAATTCAAGGTTTGGACCCCGATATACAATGTTATTTAATATTTGTTTTGATTCAAAGTTTGATACTAGCGGAATTTGCGGCGAAAATGGAATGTAGGACTATAGATATAATTTTGCGTTATAACTGATCTCAACATTAAAAATTTTTGTGAACATTCTGTATTTTGCAAGAAAAAAAATTATAGGTTTCGACCCCAAAAAACGATGATTTTTAATAATTGTTTCGAATCGAAGTTTGAAACTAGCGGATGAGTTATAACGCAACATAAGAGGTATATTCGGTTACAGATTGTATGTTTACTGCAAATTCCGTTAGTTTAAGACTTTGAATCAACACAATTATGAAAAAACATCGATTTTGTACTTCGAAACTTCAGAATTTTTTTCTTGCAAAATACAGAATGTCCACAAAATTCCAATGTTGAGATCAGTTATAACGCAAAATTATAGCTATATTCAGTCCTACATTACATTTTCACCGCAAATTACGCTAGTTTCAAACTTTGCATGGAAATAATTATTAAAGAACATCGTTTTTCGGGGTCGAAACCTTTTTCGCAAGAAAAAAATTCTGAAGTTTCAACGTACAAAATCGACATTTTTTAATAATTGTGTCTATTTCAAGTTCGAAACTAGCGTAATTTGCGGTGATCATTGAATGTAAAAACGAATCCAGCTGTTATATTGCGTTATAACTCGTCTAAACATTGGAATTTTTGTAAACATTCGATATTTTGCAAGAAAAAAATTAAAGATTTCGACCCCGAAAAACGATGTTTTTCAATAATTGTTTCGATTTAAAGTTCGAAACTAGCGTAATTTGCGGTGAAAATGTAATGTAGGACTGAATATAGCTATAATTTTGCGTTATAACTGATCTCAACATTGAAAGTTTTTGTAAACATTCGATATTTTGCAAGAAAAAAAATTCAAGGTTTCGACCCCGAAAAACGATGTTTTTCAATAATTGTTTCGATTTAAAGTTCGAAACTAGCGTAATTTGCGGTGAAAATGTAATGTAGGACTGAATATAGCTATAATTTTGCGTTATAACTGATCTCAACATTAAAAGTTTTTGTAAACATTCGATATTTTGCAAGAAAAAAAATTCAAGGTTTCGACCCCGAAAAACGATGTTTTTCAATAATTGTTTCCATGCAAAGTTGAAAACTAGCGTAATTTGCGGTGAAAATGTAATGTAGGACTGAATATAACTATAATTTTGCGTTATAACTGATCTAAACGTTGGAATTTTGTGAATATTCTGTATTTAGCAAGAAAGAAATTATTGAAAAAGTTTCGACGTACAAAATCGATGTTTTTTCATAATTGTGTTGATTCAAAGTCTAAAAGTAACGGAATTTGCAGTAAACATACAATCTGTAACCGAATATACCTTTTATTTTGCGTTATAACTCATCTAAGCATTGGAATTTTTAAGAACATTCGATATCTTGCAAGAAAAAAAATTCAAGGTTTGGACCCCGTTATACAATGTTATTTAATATTTGTTTTGATTCAAAGTTTGATACTAGCGGAATTTGCGGTGAAAATGGAATGTAGGACTATAGATATAATTTTGCGTTATAACTGATCTCAACATTAAAAATTTTTGTGAACATTCTGTATTTTGCAAGAAAAAAAATTATAGGTTTCGACCCCAAAAAACGATGATTTTTAATAATTGTTTCGAATCGAAGTTTGAAACTAGCGGATGAGTTATAACGCAACATAAGAGGTATATTCGGTTACAGATTGTATGTTTACTGCAAATTCCGTTAGTTTAAGACTTTGAATCAACACAATTATGAAAAAACATCGATTTTGTACTTCGAAACTTCAGAATTTTTTTCTTGCAAAATACAGAATGTCCACAAAATTCCAATGTTGAGATCAGTTATAACGCAAAATTATAGCTATATTCAGTCCTACATTACATTTTCACCGCAAATTACGCTAGTTTCAAACTTTGCATGGAAATAATTATTAAAGAACATCGTTTTTCGGGGTCGAAACCTTTTTCGCAAGAAAAAAATTCTGAAGTTTCAACGTACAAAATCGACATTTTTTAATAATTGTGTCTATTTCAAGTTCGAAACTAGCGTAATTTGCGGTGATCATTGAATGTAAAAACGAATCCAGCTGTTATATTGCGTTATAACTCGTCTAAACATTGGAATTTTTGTAAACATTCGATATTTTGCAAGAAAAAAATTAAAGATTTCGACCCCGAAAAACGATGTTTTTCAATAATTGTTTCGATTTAAAGTTCGAAACTAGCGTAATTTGCGGTGAAAATGTAATGTAGGACTGAATATAGCTATAATTTTGCGTTATAACTGATCTCAACATTGAAAGTTTTTGTAAACATTCGATATTTTGCAAGAAAAAAAATTCAAGGTTTCGACCCCGAAAAACGATGTTTTTCAATAATTGTTTCGATTTAAAGTTCGAAACTAGCGTAATTTGCGGTGAAAATGTAATGTAGGACTGAATATAGCTATAATTTTGCGTTATAACTGATCTCAACATTAAAAGTTTTTGTAAACATTCGATATTTTGCAAGAAAAAAAATTCAAGGTTTCGACCCCGAAAAACGATGTTTTTCAATAATTGTTTCCATGCAAAGTTGAAAACTAGCGTAATTTGCGGTGAAAATGTAATGTAGGACTGAATATAACTATAATTTTGCGTTATAACTGATCTAAACGTTGGAATTTTGTGAATATTCTGTATTTAGCAAGAAAGAAATTATTGAAAAAGTTTCGACGTACAAAATCGATGTTTTTTCATAATTGTGTTGATTCAAAGTCTAAAAGTAACGGAATTTGCAGTAAACATACAATCTGTAACCGAATATACCTTTTATTTTGCGTTATAACTCATCTAAGCATTGGAATTTTTAAGAACATTCGATATCTTGCAAGAAAAAAAATTCAAGGTTTGGACCCCGTTATACAATGTTATTTAATATTTGTTTTGATTCAAAGTTTGATACTAGCGGAATTTGCGGTGAAAATGGAATGTAGGACTATAGATATAATTTTGCGTTATAACTGATCTCAACATTAAAAATTTTTGTGAACATTCTGTATTTTGCAAGAAAAAAAATTATAGGTTTCGACCCCAAAAAACGATGATTTTTAATAATTGTTTCGAATCGAAGTTTGAAACTAGCGGATGAGTTATAACGCAACATAAGAGGTATATTCGGTTACAGATTGTATGTTTACTGCAAATTCCGTTAGTTTAAGACTTTGAATCAACACAATTATGAAAAAACATCGATTTTGTACTTCGAAACTTCAGAATTTTTTTCTTGCAAAATACAGAATGTCCACAAAATTCCAATGTTGAGATCAGTTATAACGCAAAATTATAGCTATATTCAGTCCTACATTACATTTTCACCGCAAATTACGCTAGTTTCAAACTTTGCATGGAAATAATTATTAAAGAACATCGTTTTTCGGGGTCGAAACCTTTTTCGCAAGAAAAAAATTCTGAAGTTTCAACGTACAAAATCGACATTTTTTAATAATTGTGTCTATTTCAAGTTCGAAACTAGCGTAATTTGCGGTGATCATTGAATGTAAAAACGAATCCAGCTGTTATATTGCGTTATAACTCGTCTAAACATTGGAATTTTTGTAAACATTCGATATTTTGCAAGAAAAAAATTAAAGATTTCGACCCCGAAAAACGATGTTTTTCAATAATTGTTTCGATTTAAAGTTCGAAACTAGCGTAATTTGCGGTGAAAATGTAATGTAGGACTGAATATAGCTATAATTTTGCGTTATAACTGATCTCAACATTGAAAGTTTTTGTAAACATTCGATATTTTGCAAGAAAAAAAATTCAAGGTTTCGACCCCGAAAAACGATGTTTTTCAATAATTGTTTCGATTTAAAGTTCGAAACTAGCGTAATTTGCGGTGAAAATGTAATGTAGGACTGAATATAGCTATAATTTTGCGTTATAACTGATCTCAACATTAAAAGTTTTTGTAAACATTCGATATTTTGCAAGAAAAAAAATTCAAGGTTTCGACCCCGAAAAACGATGTTTTTCAATAATTGTTTCCATGCAAAGTTGAAAACTAGCGTAATTTGCGGTGAAAATGTGATGTAGGACTGAATATAACTATAATTTTGCGTTATAACTGATCTAAACGTTGGAATTTTGTGAATATTCTGTATTTAGCAAGAAAAAAATTATTGAAAAAGTTTCGACGTACAAAATCGATGTTTTTTCATAATTGTGTTGATTCAAAGTCTAAAAGTAACGGAATTTGCAGTAAACATACAATCTGTAACCGAATATACCTTTTATTTTGCGTTATAACTCATCTAAGCATTGGAATTTTTAAGAACATTCGATATCTTACAAGAAAAAAAATTCAAGGTTTGGACCCCGATATACAATGTTATTTAATATTTGTTTTGATTCAAAGTTTGATACTAGCGGAATTTGCGGTGAAAATGGAATGTAGGACTATAGATATAATTTTGCGTTATAACTGATCTCAACATTAAAAATTTTTGTGAACATTCTGTATTTTGCAAGAAAAAAAATTATAGGTTTCGACCCCGAAAAACGATGATTTGTAATAATTGTTTCGAATCGAAGTTTGAAACTAGCGGATGAGTTATAACGCAACATAAGAGGTATATTCGGTTACAGATTGTTTGTTTACTGCAAATTACGCTAGTTTCGAACTTTAAATCGAAACAATTATTGAAAAACATTGTTTTTCGGGGTCGAAACCTATAATTTTTTTTCTTGCAAAATACAAAATGTTCACAGAAATACCAACGTTTAGATCAGTTATAACGCAAAATTATAGCTATATTCAGTCCTACATTACATTTTCACCGCAAATTACGCTAGTTTCAAACTTTGCATGGAAATAATTATTAAAGAACATCGTTTTTCGGGGTCGAAACCTTTTTCGCAAGAAAAAAATTCTGAAGTTTCAACGTACAAAATCGACATTTTTTAATAATTGTGTCTATTTCAAGTTCGAAACTAGCGTAATTTGCGGTGATCATTGAATGTAAAAACGAATCCAGCTGTTATATTGCGTTATAACTCGTCTAAACATTGGAATTTTTGTAAACATTCGATATTTTGCAAGAAAAAAATTAAAGATTTCGACCCCGAAAAACGATGTTTTTCAATAATTGTTTCGATTTAAAGTTCGAAACTAGCGTAATTTGCGGTGAAAATGTAATGTAGGACTGAATATAGCTATAATTTTGCGTTATAACTGATCTCAACATTAAAAGTTTTTGTAAACATTCGATATTTTGCAAGAAAAAAAATTCAAGGTTTCGACCCCGAAAAACGATGTTTTTCAATAATTGTTTCCATGCAAAGTTGAAAACTAGCGTAATTTGCGGTGAAAATGTAATGTAGGACTGAATATAACTATAATTTTGCGTTATAACTGATCTAAACGTTGGAATTTTGTGAATATTCTGTATTTAGCAAGAAAAAAATTATTGAAAAAGTTTCGACGTACAAAATCGATGTTTTTTCATAATTGTGTTGATTCAAAGTCTAAAAGTAACGGAATTTGCAGTAAACATACAATCTGTAACCGAATATACCTTTTATTTTGCGTTATAACTCATCTAAGCATTGGAATTTTTAAGAACATTCGATATCTTACAAGAAAAAAAATTCAAGGTTTGGACCCCGATATACAATGTTATTTAATATTTGTTTTGATTCAAAGTTTGATACTAGCGGAATTTGCGGCGAAAATGGAATGTAGGACTATAGATATAATTTTGCGTTATAACTGATCTCAACATTAAAAATTTTTGTGAACATTCTGTATTTTGCAAGAAAAAAAATTATAGGTTTCGACCCCGAAAAACGATGATTTGTAATAATTGTTTCGAATCGAAGTTTGAAACTAGCGGATGAGTTATAACGCAACATAAGAGGTATATTCGGTTACAGATTGTTTGTTTACTGCAAATTACGCTAGTTTCGAACTTTAAATCGAAACAATTATTGAAAAACATTGTTTTTCGGGGTCGAAACCTATAATTTTTTTTCTTGCAAAATACAAAATGTTCACAGAAATACCAACGTTTAGATCAGTTATAACGCAAAATTATAGCTATATTCAGTCCTACATTACATTTTCACCGCAAATTACGCTAGTTTCAAACTTTGCATGGAAATAATTATTAAAGAACATCGTTTTTCGGGGTCGAAACCTTTTTCGCAAGAAAAAAATTCTGAAGTTTCAACGTACAAAATCGACATTTTTCAATAATTGTTTCCATGCAAAGTTGAAAACTAGCGTAATTTGCGGTGAAAATGTAATGTAGGACTGAATATAACTATAATTTTGCGTTATAACTGATCTAAACGTTGGAATTTTGTGAATATTCTGTATTTAGCAAGAAAAAAATTATTGAAAAAGTTTCGACGTACAAAATCGATGTTTTTTCATAATTGTGTTGATTCAAAGTCTAAAAGTAACGGAATTTGCAGTAAACATACAATCTGTAACCGAATATACCTTTTATTTTGCGTTATAACTCATCTAAGCATTGGAATTTTTAAGAACATTCGATATCTTACAAGAAAAAAAATTCAAGGTTTGGACCCCGATATACAATGTTATTTAATATTTGTTTTGATTCAAAGTTTGATACTAGCGGAATTTGCGGCGAAAATGGAATGTAGGACTATAGATATAATTTTGCGTTATAACTGATCTCAACATTAAAAATTTTTGTGAACATTCTGTATTTTGCAAGAAAAAAAATTATAGGTTTCGACCCCGAAAAACGATGATTTGTAATAATTGTTTCGAATCGAAGTTTGAAACTAGCGGATGAGTTATAACGCAACATAAGAGGTATATTCGGTTACAGATTGTTTGTTTACTGCAAATTACGCTAGTTTCGAACTTTAAATCGAAACAATTATTGAAAAACATTGTTTTTCGGGGTCGAAACCTATAATTTTTTTTCTTGCAAAATACAAAATGTTCACAGAAATACCAACGTTTAGATCAGTTATAACGCAAAATTATAGCTATATTCAGTCCTACATTACATTTTCACCGCAAATTACGCTAGTTTCAAACTTTGCATGGAAATAATTATTAAAGAACATCGTTTTTCGGGGTCGAAACCTTTTTCGCAAGAAAAAAATTCTGAAGTTTCAACGTACAAAATCGACATTTTTTAATAATTGTGTCTATTTCAAGTTCGAAACTAGCGTAATTTGCGGTGATCATTGAATGTAAAAACGAATCCAGCTGTTATATTGCGTTATAACTCGTCTAAACATTGGAATTTTTGTAAACATTCGATATTTTGCAAGAAAAAAATTAAAGGTTTCGACCCCGAAAAACGATGTTTTTCAATAATTGTTTCGATTTAAAGTTCGAAACTAGCGTAATTTGCGGTGAAAATGTAATGTAGGACTGAATATAGCTATAATTTTGCGTTATAACTGATCTAAACGTTGGAATTTTGTGAATATTCTGTATTTAGCAAGAAAAAAATTATTGAAAAAGTTTCGACGTACAAAATCGATGTTTTTTCATAATTGTGTTGATTCAAAGTCTAAAAGTAACGGAATTTGCAGTAAACATACAATCTGTAACCGAATATACCTTTTATTTTGCGTTATAACTCATCTAAGCATTGGAATTTTTAAGAACATTCGATATCTTACAAGAAAAAAAATTCAAGGTTTGGACCCCGATATACAATGTTATTTAATATTTGTTTTGATTCAAAGTTTGATACTAGCGGAATTTGCGGCGAAAATGGAATGTAGGACTATAGATATAATTTTGCGTTATAACTGATCTCAACATTAAAAATTTTTGTGAACATTCTGTATTTTGCAAGAAAAAAAATTATAGGTTTCGACCCCAAAAAACGATGATTTTTAATAATTGTTTCGAATCGAAGTTTGAAACTAGCGGATGAGTTATAACGCAACATAAGAGGTATATTCGGTTACAGATTGTATGTTTACTGCAAATTCCGTTAGTTTAAGACTTTGAATCAACACAATTATGAAAAAACATCGATTTTGTACTTCGAAACTTCAGAATTTTTTTCTTGCAAAATACAGAATGTCCACAAAATTCCAATGTTGAGATCAGTTATAACGCAAAATTATAGCTATATTCAGTCCTACATTACATTTTCACCGCAAATTACGCTAGTTTCAAACTTTGCATGGAAATAATTATTAAAGAACATCGTTTTTCGGGGTCGAAACCTTTTTCGCAAGAAAAAAATTCTGAAGTTTCAACGTACAAAATCGACATTTTTTAATAATTGTGTCTATTTCAAGTTCGAAACTAGCGTAATTTGCGGTGATCATTGAATGTAAAAACGAATCCAGCTGTTATATTGCGTTATAACTCGTCTAAACATTGGAATTTTTGTAAACATTCGATATTTTGCAAGAAAAAAATTAAAGGTTTCGACCCCGAAAAACGATGTTTTTCAATAATTGTTTCGATTTAAAGTTCGAAACTAGCGTAATTTGCGGTGAAAATGTAATGTAGGACTGAATATAGCTATAATTTTGCGTTATAACTGATCTCAACATTGAAAGTTTTTGTAAACATTCGATATTTTGCAAGAAAAAAAATTCAAGGTTTCGACCCCGAAAAACGATGTTTTTCAATAATTGTTTCGATTTAAAGTTCGAAACTAGCGTAATTTGCGGTGAAAATGTAATGTAGGACTGAATATAGCTATAATTTTGCGTTATAACTGATCTCAACATTAAAAGTTTTTGTAAACATTCGATATTTTGCAAGAAAAAAAATTCAAGGTTTCGACCCCGAAAAACGATGTTTTTCAATAATTGTTTCCATGCAAAGTTGAAAACTAGCGTAATTTGCGGTGAAAATGTGATGTAGGACTGAATATAACTATAATTTTGCGTTATAACTGATCTAAACGTTGGAATTTTGTGAATATTCTGTATTTAGCAAGAAAAAAATTATTGAAAAAGTTTCGACGTACAAAATCGATGTTTTTTCATAATTGTGTTGATTCAAAGTCTAAAAGTAACGGAATTTGCAGTAAACATACAATCTGTAACCGAATATACCTTTTATTTTGCGTTATAACTCATCTAAGCATTGGAATTTTTAAGAACATTCGATATCTTACAAGAAAAAAAATTCAAGGTTTGGACCCCGATATACAATGTTATTTAATATTTGTTTTGATTCAAAGTTTGATACTAGCGGAATTTGCGGTGAAAATGGAATGTAGGACTATAGATATAATTTTGCGTTATAACTGATCTCAACATTAAAAATTTTTGTGAACATTCTGTATTTTGCAAGAAAAAAAATTATAGGTTTCGACCCCGAAAAACGATGATTTGTAATAATTGTTTCGAATCGAAGTTTGAAACTAGCGGATGAGTTATAACGCAACATAAGAGGTATATTCGGTTACAGATTGTTTGTTTACTGCAAATTACGCTAGTTTCGAACTTTAAATCGAAACAATTATTGAAAAACATTGTTTTTCGGGGTCGAAACCTATAATTTTTTTTCTTGCAAAATACAAAATGTTCACAGAAATACCAACGTTTAGATCAGTTATAACGCAAAATTATAGCTATATTCAGTCCTACATTACATTTTCACCGCAAATTACGCTAGTTTCAAACTTTGCATGGAAATAATTATTAAAGAACATCGTTTTTCGGGGTCGAAACCTTTTTCGCAAGAAAAAAATTCTGAAGTTTCAACGTACAAAATCGACATTTTTTAATAATTGTGTCTATTTCAAGTTCGAAACTAGCGTAATTTGCGGTGATCATTGAATGTAAAAACGAATCCAGCTGTTATATTGCGTTATAACTCGTCTAAACATTGGAATTTTTGTAAACATTCGATATTTTGCAAGAAAAAAATTAAAGGTTTCGACCCCGAAAAACGATGTTTTTCAATAATTGTTTCGATTTAAAGTTCGAAACTAGCGTAATTTGCGGTGAAAATGTAATGTAGGACTGAATATAGCTATAATTTTGCGTTATAACTGATCTAAACGTTGGAATTTTGTGAATATTCTGTATTTAGCAAGAAAAAAATTATTGAAAAAGTTTCGACGTACAAAATCGATGTTTTTTCATAATTGTGTTGATTCAAAGTCTAAAAGTAACGGAATTTGCAGTAAACATACAATCTGTAACCGAATATACCTTTTATTTTGCGTTATAACTCATCTAAGCATTGGAATTTTTAAGAACATTCGATATCTTACAAGAAAAAAAATTCAAGGTTTGGACCCCGATATACAATGTTATTTAATATTTGTTTTGATTCAAAGTTTGATACTAGCGGAATTTGCGGCGAAAATGGAATGTAGGACTATAGATATAATTTTGCGTTATAACTGATCTCAACATTAAAAATTTTTGTGAACATTCTGTATTTTGCAAGAAAAAAAATTATAGGTTTCGACCCCAAAAAACGATGATTTTTAATAATTGTTTCGAATCGAAGTTTGAAACTAGCGGATGAGTTATAACGCAACATAAGAGGTATATTCGGTTACAGATTGTATGTTTACTGCAAATTCCGTTAGTTTAAGACTTTGAATCAACACAATTATGAAAAAACATCGATTTTGTACTTCGAAACTTCAGAATTTTTTTCTTGCAAAATACAGAATGTCCACAAAATTCCAATGTTGAGATCAGTTATAACGCAAAATTATAGCTATATTCAGTCCTACATTACATTTTCACCGCAAATTACGCTAGTTTCAAACTTTGCATGGAAATAATTATTAAAGAACATCGTTTTTCGGGGTCGAAACCTTTTTCGCAAGAAAAAAATTCTGAAGTTTCAACGTACAAAATCGACATTTTTTAATAATTGTGTCTATTTCAAGTTCGAAACTAGCGTAATTTGCGGTGATCATTGAATGTAAAAACGAATCCAGCTGTTATATTGCGTTATAACTCGTCTAAACATTGGAATTTTTGTAAACATTCGATATTTTGCAAGAAAAAAATTAAAGGTTTCGACCCCGAAAAACGATGTTTTTCAATAATTGTTTCGATTTAAAGTTCGAAACTAGCGTAATTTGCGGTGAAAATGTAATGTAGGACTGAATATAGCTATAATTTTGCGTTATAACTGATCTCAACATTGAAAGTTTTTGTAAACATTCGATATTTTGCAAGAAAAAAAATTCAAGGTTTCGACCCCGAAAAACGATGTTTTTCAATAATTGTTTCGATTTAAAGTTCGAAACTAGCGTAATTTGCGGTGAAAATGTAATGTAGGACTGAATATAGCTATAATTTTGCGTTATAACTGATCTCAACATTAAAAGTTTTTGTAAACATTCGATATTTTGCAAGAAAAAAAATTCAAGGTTTCGACCCCGAAAAACGATGTTTTTCAATAATTGTTTCCATGCAAAGTTGAAAACTAGCGTAATTTGCGGTGAAAATGTAATGTAGGACTGAATATAACTATAATTTTGCGTTATAACTGATCTAAACGTTGGAATTTTGTGAATATTCTGTATTTAGCAAGAAAAAAATTATTGAAAAAGTTTCGACGTACAAAATCGATGTTTTTTCATAATTGTGTTGATTCAAAGTCTAAAAGTAACGGAATTTGCAGTAAACATACAATCTGTAACCGAATATACCTTTTATTTTGCGTTATAACTCATCTAAGCATTGGAATTTTTAAGAACATTCGATATCTTACAAGAAAAAAAATTCAAGGTTTGGACCCCGATATACAATGTTATTTAATATTTGTTTTGATTCAAAGTTTGATACTAGCGGAATTTGCGGTGAAAATGGAATGTAGGACTATAGATATAATTTTGCGTTATAACTGATCTCAACATTAAAAATTTTTGTGAACATTCTGTATTTTGCAAGAAAAAAAATTATAGGTTTCGACCCCGAAAAACGATGATTTGTAATAATTGTTTCGAATCGAAGTTTGAAACTAGCGGATGAGTTATAACGCAACATAAGAGGTATATTCGGTTACAGATTGTTTGTTTACTGCAAATTACGCTAGTTTCGAACTTTAAATCGAAACAATTATTGAAAAACATTGTTTTTCGGGGTCGAAACCTATAATTTTTTTTCTTGCAAAATACAAAATGTTCACAGAAATACCAACGTTTAGATCAGTTATAACGCAAAATTATAGCTATATTCAGTCCTACATTACATTTTCACCGCAAATTACGCTAGTTTCAAACTTTGCATGGAAATAATTATTAAAGAACATCGTTTTTCGGGGTCGAAACCTTTTTCGCAAGAAAAAAATTCTGAAGTTTCAACGTACAAAATCGACATTTTTTAATAATTGTGTCTATTTCAAGTTCGAAACTAGCGTAATTTGCGGTGATCATTGAATGTAAAAACGAATCCAGCTGTTATATTGCGTTATAACTCGTCTAAACATTGGAATTTTTGTAAACATTCGATATTTTGCAAGAAAAAAATTAAAGGTTTCGACCCCGAAAAACGATGTTTTTCAATAATTGTTTCGATTTAAAGTTCGAAACTAGCGTAATTTGCGGTGAAAATGTAATGTAGGACTGAATATAGCTATAATTTTGCGTTATAACTGATCTCAACATTAAAAGTTTTTGTAAACATTCGATATTTTGCAAGAAAAAAAATTCAAGGTTTCGACCCCGAAAAACGATGTTTTTCAATAATTGTTTCCATGCAAAGTTGAAAACTAGCGTAATTTGCGGTGAAAATGTAATGTAGGACTGAATATAACTATAATTTTGCGTTATAACTGATCTAAACGTTGGAATTTTGTGAATATTCTGTATTTAGCAAGAAAAAAATTATTGAAAAAGTTTCGACGTACAAAATCGATGTTTTTTCATAATTGTGTTGATTCAAAGTCTAAAAGTAACGGAATTTGCAGTAAACATACAATCTGTAACCGAATATACCTTTTATTTTGCGTTATAACTCATCTAAGCATTGGAATTTTTAAGAACATTCGATATCTTACAAGAAAAAAAATTCAAGGTTTGGACCCCGATATACAATGTTATTTAATATTTGTTTTGATTCAAAGTTTGATACTAGCGGAATTTGCGGTGAAAATGGAATGTAGGACTATAGATATAATTTTGCGTTATAACTGATCTCAACATTAAAAATTTTTGTGAACATTCTGTATTTTGCAAGAAAAAAAATTATAGGTTTCGACCCCGAAAAACGATGATTTGTAATAATTGTTTCGAATCGAAGTTTGAAACTAGCGGATGAGTTATAACGCAACATAAGAGGTATATTCGGTTACAGATTGTTTGTTTACTGCAAATTACGCTAGTTTCGAACTTTAAATCGAAACAATTATTGAAAAACATTGTTTTTCGGGGTCGAAACCTATAATTTTTTTTCTTGCAAAATACAAAATGTTCACAGAAATACCAACGTTTAGATCAGTTATAACGCAAAATTATAGCTATATTCAGTCCTACATTACATTTTCACCGCAAATTACGCTAGTTTCAAACTTTGCATGGAAATAATTATTAAAGAACATCGTTTTTCGGGGTCGAAACCTTTTTCGCAAGAAAAAAATTCTGAAGTTTCAACGTACAAAATCGACATTTTTTAATAATTGTGTCTATTTCAAGTTCGAAACTAGCGTAATTTGCGGTGATCATTGAATGTAAAAACGAATCCAGCTGTTATATTGCGTTATAACTCGTCTAAACATTGGAATTTTTGTAAACATTCGATATTTTGCAAGAAAAAAATTAAAGGTTTCGACCCCGAAAAACGATGTTTTTCAATAATTGTTTCGATTTAAAGTTCGAAACTAGCGTAATTTGCGGTGAAAATGTAATGTAGGACTGAATATAGCTATAATTTTGCGTTATAACTGATCTAAACGTTGGAATTTTGTGAATATTCTGTATTTAGCAAGAAAAAAATTATTGAAAAAGTTTCGACGTACAAAATCGATGTTTTTTCATAATTGTGTTGATTCAAAGTCTAAAAGTAACGGAATTTGCAGTAAACATACAATCTGTAACCGAATATACCTTTTATTTTGCGTTATAACTCATCTAAGCATTGGAATTTTTAAGAACATTCGATATCTTACAAGAAAAAAAATTCAAGGTTTGGACCCCGATATACAATGTTATTTAATATTTGTTTTGATTCAAAGTTTGATACTAGCGGAATTTGCGGCGAAAATGGAATGTAGGACTATAGATATAATTTTGCGTTATAACTGATCTCAACATTAAAAATTTTTGTGAACATTCTGTATTTTGCAAGAAAAAAAATTATAGGTTTCGACCCCAAAAAACGATGATTTTTAATAATTGTTTCGAATCGAAGTTTGAAACTAGCGGATGAGTTATAACGCAACATAAGAGGTATATTCGGTTACAGATTGTATGTTTACTGCAAATTCCGTTAGTTTAAGACTTTGAATCAACACAATTATGAAAAAACATCGATTTTGTACTTCGAAACTTCAGAATTTTTTTCTTGCAAAATACAGAATGTCCACAAAATTCCAATGTTGAGATCAGTTATAACGCAAAATTATAGCTATATTCAGTCCTACATTACATTT
>WSYQ01001654.1:0-16045 GCA_011426435.1 Lysiphlebus fabarum
TACTAGCGTAATTTGCGGTGAAAATGTAATGTAGGACTGAATATAGCTATAATTTTGCGTTATAACTGATCTCAACATTAAAAGTTTTTGTAAACATTCGATATTTTGCAAGAAAAAAAATTCAAGGTTTCGACCCCGAAAAACGATGTTTTTCAATAATTGTTTCGATTTAAAGTTCGAAACTATCGTAATTTGCGGTGAAAATGTAATGTAGGACTGAATATAGCTATAATTTTGCGTTATAACTGATCTCAACATTGGAATTTTGTGAACATTCTGTATTTTGCAAGAAAAAAAATGAAAGGTTTCAACCCCGAGAAACGATGTTTTTTAATAATTGTTTCCATGCAAAGTTGAAAACTAGCGTAATTTGCGGTGAAAATGTAATGTAGGACTGAATATAACTATAATTTTGCGTTATAACTGATCTAAACGTTGGAATTTTGTGAATATTCTGTATTTAGCAAGAAAAAAATTATTGAAAAAGTTTCGACGTACAAAATCGATGTTTTTTCATAATTGTGTTGATTCAAAGTCTAAAAGTAACGGAATTTGCAGTAAACATACAATCTGTAACCGAATATACCTTTTATTTTGCGTTATAACTCATCTAAGCATTGGAATTTTTAAGAACATTCGATATCTTACAAGAAAAAAAATTCAAGGTTTGGACCCCGATATACAATGTTATTTAATATTTGTTTTGATTCAAAGTTTGATACTAGCGGAATTTGCGGTGAAAATGGAATGTAGGACTATAGATATAATTTTGCGTTATAACTGATCTCAACATTAAAAATTTTTGTGAACATTCTGTATTTTGCAAGAAAAAAAATTATAGGTTTCGACCCCGAAAAACGATGATTTGTAATAATTGTTTCGAATCGAAGTTTGAAACTAGCGGATGAGTTATAACGCAACATAAGAGGTATATTCGGTTACAGATTGTATGTTTACTGCAAATTCCGTTAGTTTAAGACTTTGAATCAACACAATTATGAAAAAACATCGATTTTGTACTTCGAAACTTCAGAATTTTTTTCTTGCAAAATACAGAATGTCCACAAAATTCCAATGTTGAGATCAGTTATAACGCAAAATTATAGCTATATTCAGTCCTACATTACATTTTCACCGCAAATTACGCTAGTTTCAAACTTTGCATGGAAATAATTATTAAAGAACATCGTTTTTCGGGGTCGAAACCTTTTTCGCAAGAAAAAAATTCTGAAGTTTCAACGTACAAAATCGACATTTTTTAATAATTGTGTCTATTTCAAGTTCGAAACTAGCGTAATTTGCGGTGATCATTGAATGTAAAAACGAATCCAGCTGTTATATTGCGTTATAACTCGTCTAAACATTGGAATTTTTGTAAACATTCGATATTTTGCAAGAAAAAAATTAAAGGTTTCGACCCCGAAAAACGATGTTTTTCAATAATTGTTTCGATTTAAAGTTCGAAACTAGCGTAATTTGCGGTGAAAATGTAATGTAGGACTGAATATAGCTATAATTTTGCGTTATAACTGATCTCAACATTAAAAGTTTTTGTAAACATTCGATATTTTGCAAGAAAAAAAATTCAAGGTTTCGACCCCGAAAAACGATGTTTTTCAATAATTGTTTCCATGCAAAGTTGAAAACTAGCGTAATTTGCGGTGAAAATGTAATGTAGGACTGAATATAACTATAATTTTGCGTTATAACTGATCTAAACGTTGGAATTTTGTGAATATTCTGTATTTAGCAAGAAAAAAATTATTGAAAAAGTTTCGACGTACAAAATCGATGTTTTTTCATAATTGTGTTGATTCAAAGTCTAAAAGTAACGGAATTTGCAGTAAACATACAATCTGTAACCGAATATACCTTTTATTTTGCGTTATAACTCATCTAAGCATTGGAATTTTTAAGAACATTCGATATCTTACAAGAAAAAAAATTCAAGGTTTGGACCCCGATATACAATGTTATTTAATATTTGTTTTGATTCAAAGTTTGATACTAGCGGAATTTGCGGTGAAAATGGAATGTAGGACTATAGATATAATTTTGCGTTATAACTGATCTCAACATTAAAAATTTTTGTGAACATTCTGTATTTTGCAAGAAAAAAAATTATAGGTTTCGACCCCGAAAAACGATGATTTGTAATAATTGTTTCGAATCGAAGTTTGAAACTAGCGGATGAGTTATAACGCAACATAAGAGGTATATTCGGTTACAGATTGTTTGTTTACTGCAAATTACGCTAGTTTCGAACTTTAAATCGAAACAATTATTGAAAAACATTGTTTTTCGGGGTCGAAACCTATAATTTTTTTTCTTGCAAAATACAAAATGATCACAGAAATACCAACGTTTAGATCAGTTATAACGCAAAATTATAGCTATATTCTGTCCTACATTACATTTTCACCGCAAATTACGCTAGTTTCAAACTTTGCACGGAAATAATTATTAAAGAACATCGTTTTTCAGGGTCGAAACCTTTCTCGCAAGAAAAAAATTCTGAAGTTTCAACGTACAAAATCGACATTTTTTAATAATTGTGTCTATTTCAAGTTCGAAACTAGCGTAATTTGCGGTGATCATTGAATGTAAAAACGAATCCAGCTGTTATATTGCGTTATAACTCGTCTAAACATTGGAATTTTTGTAAACATTCGATATTTTGCAAGAAAAAAATTAAAGGTTTCGACCCCGAAAAACGATGTTTTTCAATAATTGTTTCGATTTAAAGTTCGAAACTAGCGTAATTTGCGGTGAAAATGTAATGTAGGACTGAATATAGCTATAATTTTGCGTTATAACTGATCTCAACATTAAAAGTTTTTGTAAACATTCGATATTTTGCAAGAAAAAAAATTCAAGGTTTCGACCCCGAAAAACGATGTTTTTCAATAATTGTTTCGATTTAAAGTTCGAAACTATCGTAATTTGCGGTGAAAATGTAATGTAGGACTGAATATAGCTATAATTTTGCGTTATAACTGATCTCAACATTGGAATTTTGTGAACATTCTGTATTTTGCAAGAAAAAAAATGAAAGGTTTCAACCCCGAGAAACGATGTTTTTTAATAATTGTTTCCATGCAAAGTTGAAAACTAGCGTAATTTGCGGTGAAAATGTAATGTAGGACTGAATATAACTATAATTTTGCGTTATAACTGATCTAAACGTTGGAATTTTGTGAATATTCTGTATTTAGCAAGAAAAAAATTATTGAAAAAGTTTCGACGTACAAAATCGATGTTTTTTCATAATTGTGTTGATTCAAAGTCTAAAAGTAACGGAATTTGCAGTAAACATACAATCTGTAACCGAATATACCTTTTATTTTGCGTTATAACTCATCTAAGCATTGGAATTTTTAAGAACATTCGATATCTTACAAGAAAAAAAATTCAAGGTTTGGACCCCGATATACAATGTTATTTAATATTTGTTTTGATTCAAAGTTTGATACTAGCGGAATTTGCGGTGAAAATGGAATGTAGGACTATAGATATAATTTTGCGTTATAACTGATCTCAACATTAAAAATTTTTGTGAACATTCTGTATTTTGCAAGAAAAAAAATTATAGGTTTCGACCCCGAAAAACGATGATTTGTAATAATTGTTTCGAATCGAAGTTTGAAACTAGCGGATGAGTTATAACGCAACATAAGAGGTATATTCGGTTACAGATTGTTTGTTTACTGCAAATTACGCTAGTTTCGAACTTTAAATCGAAACAATTATTGAAAAACATTGTTTTTCGGGGTCGAAACCTATAATTTTTTTTCTTGCAAAATACAAAATGTTCACAGAAATACCAACGTTTAGATCAGTTATAACGCAAAATTATAGCTATATTCAGTCCTACATTACATTTTCACCGCAAATTACGCTAGTTTCAAACTTTGCATGGAAATAATTATTAAAGAACATCGTTTTTCGGGGTCGAAACCTTTTTCGCAAGAAAAAAATTCTGAAGTTTCAACGTACAAAATCGACATTTTTTAATAATTGTGTCTATTTCAAGTTCGAAACTAGCGTAATTTGCGGTGATCATTGAATGTAAAAACGAATCCAGCTGTTATATTGCGTTATAACTCGTCTAAACATTGGAATTTTTGTAAACATTCGATATTTTGCAAGAAAAAAATTAAAGGTTTCGACCCCGAAAAACGATGTTTTTCAATAATTGTTTCGATTTAAAGTTCGAAACTAGCGTAATTTGCGGTGAAAATGTAATGTAGGACTGAATATAGCTATAATTTTGCGTTATAACTGATCTCAACATTGGAATTTTGTGAACATTCTGTATTTTGCAAGAAAAAAATTATTGAAAAAGTTTCGACGTACAAAATCGATGTTTTTTCATAATTGTGTTGATTCAAAGTCTAAAAGTAACGGAATTTGCAGTAAACATACAATCTGTAACCGAATATACCTTTTATTTTGCGTTATAACTCATCTAAGCATTGGAATTTTTAAGAACATTCGATATCTTGCAAGAAAAAAAATTCAAGGTTTGGACCCCGTTATACAATGTTATTTAATATTTGTTTTGATTCAAAGTTTGATACTAGCGGAATTTGCGGTGAAAATGGAATGTAGGACTATAGATATAATTTTGCGTTATAACTGATCTCAACATTAAAAATTTTTGTGAACATTCTGTATTTTGCAAGAAAAAAAATTATAGGTTTCGACCCCAAAAAACGATGATTTTTAATAATTGTTTCGAATCGAAGTTTGAAACTAGCGGATGAGTTATAACGCAACATAAGAGGTATATTCGGTTACAGATTGTATGTTTACTGCAAATTCCGTTAGTTTAAGACTTTGAATCAACACAATTATGAAAAAACATCGATTTTGTACTTCGAAACTTCAGAATTTTTTTCTTGCAAAATACAGAATGTCCACAAAATTCCAATGTTGACATCAGTTATAACGCAAAATTATAGCTATATTCAGTCCTACATTACATTTTCACCGCAAATTACGCTAGTTTCAAACTTTGCATGGAAATAATTATTAAAGAACATCGTTTTTCGGGGTCGAAACCTTTTTCGCAAGAAAAAAATTCTGAAGTTTCAACGTACAAAATCGACATTTTTTAATAATTGTGTCTATTTCAAGTTCGAAACTAGCGTAATTTGCGGTGAAACCGGAATGTACAACTAAATTTAGCTATAATTGTGCGTTATAACTGATCTAAACGTTTGAATTTTGTGAATATTCTGTATTTAGCAAGAAAAAAATTATTGAAAAAGTTTCGACGTACAAAATCGATGTTTTTTCATAATTGTGTTGATTCAAAGTCTAAAAGTAACGGAATTTGCAGTAAACATACAATCTGTAACCGAATATACCTTTTATTTTGCGTTATAACTCATCTAAGCATTGGAATTTTTAAGAACATTCGATATCTTACAAGAAAAAAAATTCAAGGTTTGGACCCCGATATACAATGTTATTTAATATTTGTTTTGATTCAAAGTTTGATACTAGCGGAATTTGCGGTGAAAATGGAATGTAGGACTATAGATATAATTTTGCGTTATAACTGATCTCAACATTAAAAATTTTTGTGAACATTCTGTATTTTGCAAGAAAAAAAATTATAGGTTTCGACCCCGAAAAACGATGATTTGTAATAATTGTTTCGAATCGAAGTTTGAAACTAGCGGATGAGTTATAACGCAACATAAGAGGTATATTCGGTTACAGATTGTTTGTTTACTGCAAATTACGCTAGTTTCGAACTTTAAATCGAAACAATTATTGAAAAACATTGTTTTTCGGGGTCGAAACCTATAATTTTTTTTCTTGCAAAATACAAAATGTTCACAGAAATACCAACGTTTAGATCAGTTATAACGCAAAATTATAGCTATATTCAGTCCTACATTACATTTTCACCGCAAATTACGCTAGTTTCAAACTTTGCATGGAAATAATTATTAAAGAACATCGTTTTTCGGGGTCGAAACCTTTTTCGCAAGAAAAAAATTCTGAAGTTTCAACGTACAAAATCGACATTTTTTAATAATTGTGTCTATTTCAAGTTCGAAACTAGCGTAATTTGCGGTGATCATTGAATGTAAAAACGAATCCAGCTGTTATATTGCGTTATAACTCGTCTAAACATTGGAATTTTTGTAAACATTCGATATTTTGCAAGAAAAAAATTAAAGGTTTCGACCCCGAAAAACGATGTTTTTCAATAATTGTTTCGATTTAAAGTTCGAAACTAGCGTAATTTGCGGTGAAAATGTAATGTAGGACTGAATATAGCTATAATTTTGCGTTATAACTGATCTCAACATTGAAAGTTTTTGTAAACATTCGATATTTTGCAAGAAAAAAAATTCAAGGTTTCGACCCCGAAAAACGATGTTTTTCAATAATTGTTTCGATTTAAAGTTCGAAACTAGCGTAATTTGCGGTGAAAATGTAATGTAGGACTGAATATAACTATAATTTTGCGTTATAACTGATCTAAACGTTGGAATTTTGTGAATATTCTGTATTTAGCAAGAAAAAAATTATTGAAAAAGTTTCGACGTACAAAATCGATGTTTTTTCATAATTGTGTTGATTCAAAGTCTAAAAGTAACGGAATTTGCAGTAAACATACAATCTGTAACCGAATATACCTTTTATTTTGCGTTATAACTCATCTAAGCATTGGAATTTTTAAGAACATTCGATATCTTGCAAGAAAAAAAATTCAAGGTTTGGACCCCGATATACAATGTTATTTAATATTTGTTTTGATTCAAAGTTTGATACTAGCGGAATTTGCGGTGAAAATGGAATGTAGGACTATAGATATAATTTTGCGTTATAACTGATCTCAACATTAAAAATTTTTGTGAACATTCTGTATTTTGCAAGAAAAAAAATTATAGGTTTCGACCCCAAAAAACGATGATTTTTAATAATTGTTTCGAATCGAAGTTTGAAACTAGCGGATGAGTTATAACGCAACATAAGAGGTATATTCGGTTACAGATTGTATGTTTACTGCAAATTCCGTTAGTTTAAGACTTTGAATCAACACAATTATGAAAAAACATCGATTTTGTACTTCGAAACTTCAGAATTTTTTTCTTGCAAAATACAGAATGTCCACAAAATTCCAATGTTGAGATCAGTTATAACGCAAAATTATAGCTATATTCAGTCCTACATTACATTTTCACCGCAAATTACGCTAGTTTCAAACTTTGCATGGAAATAATTATTAAAGAACATCGTTTTTCGGGGTCGAAACCTTTTTCGCAAGAAAAAAATTCTGAAGTTTCAACGTACAAAATCGACATTTTTTAATAATTGTGTCTCTTTCAAGTTCGAAACTAGCGTAATTTGCGGTGAAAATGTAATGTAGGACTGAATATAGCTATAATTTTGCGTTATAACTGATCTCAACATTAAAAGTTTTTGTAAACATTCGATATTTTGCAAGAAAAAAAATTCAAGGTTTCGACCCCGAAAAACGATGTTTTTCAATAATTGTTTCCATGCAAAATTGAAAACTAGCGTAATTTGCGGTGAAACCGGAATGTACAACTAAATTTAGCTATAATTGTGCGTTATAACTGATCTAAACGTTTGAATTTTGTGAATATTCTGTATTTAGCAAGAAAAAAATTATTGAAAAAGTTTCGACGTACAAAATCGATGTTTTTTCATAATTGTGTTGATTCAAAGTCTAAAAGTAACGGAATTTGCAGTAAACATACAATCTGTAACCGAATATACCTTTTATTTTGCGTTATAACTCATCTAAGCATTGGAATTTTTAAGAACATTCGATATCTTGCAAGAAAAAAAATTCAAGGTTTGGACCCCGATATACAATGTTATTTAATATTTGTTTTGATTCAAAGTTTGATACTAGCGGAATTTGCGGTGAAAATGGAATGTAGGACTATAGATATAATTTTGCGTTATAACTGATCTCAACATTAAAAATTTTTGTGAACATTCTGTATTTTGCAAGAAAAAAAATTATAGGTTTCGACCCCGAAAAACGATGATTTGTAATAATTGTTTCGAATCGAAGTTTGAAACTAGCGGATGAGTTATAACGCAACATAAGAGGTATATTCGGTTACAGATTGTATGTTTACTGCAAATTACGCTAGTTTCGAACTTTAAATCGAAACAATTATTGAAAAACATCGTTTTTCGGGGTCAAAACCTTTAATTTTTTTCTTGCAAAATATCGAATGTTTACAAAAATTCCAATGTTTAGACGAGTTATAACGCAATATAACAGCTGAATTCCTTTTTACATTCAATGATCACCGCAAATTACGCTAGTTTCGAACTTGAAATAGACACACAATTATTGAAAAATATCGATTTTGTACGTCAAAACTTTTTCAATAATTTTTTTCTTGCTAAATACAGAATATTCACAAAAATTACAACGTTTAGATCAGTTATAACGCACAATTATAGCTAAATTTAGTTGTACATTCCGGTTTCACCGCAAATTACGCTAGTTTTCAATTTTGCATGGAAACAATTATTAAAAAACATCGTTTCTCGGGGTCGAAACCTTTCATTTTTTTTCTTGCAAAATACAGAATGTTCACAAAATTCCAATGTTGAGATCAGTTACAACGCAAAATTATAGCTATATTCAGTCCTACATTACATTTTCACCGCAAATTACGATAGTTTCGAACTTTAAATCGAAACAATTATTGAAAAACATCGTTTTTCGGGGTCGAAACCTTTAATTTTTTTCTTGCAAAATATCGAATGTTTACAAAAATTCCAATGTTTAGACGAGTTATAACGCAATATAACAGCTGGATTCGTTTTTACATTCAATGATCACCGCAAATTACGCTAGTTTCGAACTTGAAATAGACACAATTATTAAAAAATGTCGATTTTGTACGTTGAAACTTCAGAATTTTTTTCTTGCGAAAAAGGTTTCGACCCCGAAAAACGATGTTCTTTAATAATTATTTCCATGCAAAGTTTGAAACTAGCGTAATTTGCGGTGAAAATGTAATGTAGGACTGAATATAGCTATAATTTTGCGTTATAACTGATCTAAACGTTGGTATTTCTGTGAACATTTTGTATTTTGCAAGAAAAAAAATTATAGGTTTCGACCCCGAAAAACAATGTTTTTCAATAATTGTTTCGATTTAAAGTTCGAAACTAGCGTAATTTGCAGTGAAAATGTAATGTAGGACTGAATATAGCTATAATTTTGCGTTATAACTGATCTCAACATTGGAATTTTGTGAACATTCTGTATTTTGCAAGAAAAAAAATTCAAGGTTTCGACCCCGAAAAACGATGTTTTTCAATAATTGTTTCCATGCAAAGTTGAAAACTAGCGTAATTTGCGGTGAAAATGTAATGTAGGACTGAATATAACTATAATTTTGCGTTATAACTGATCTAAACGTTGGAATTTTGTGAATATTCTGTATTTAGCAAGAAAAAAATTATTGAAAAAGTTTCGACGTACAAAATCGATGTTTTTTCATAATTGTGTTGATTCAAAGTCTAAAAGTAACGGAATTTGCAGTAAACATACAATCTGTAACCGAATATACCTTTTATTTTGCGTTATAACTCATCTAAGCATTGGAATTTTTAAGAACATTCGATATCTTGCAAGAAAAAAAATTCAAGGTTTGGACCCCGTTATACAATGTTATTTAATATTTGTTTTGATTCAAAGTTTGATACTAGCGGAATTTGCGGTGAAAATGGAATGTAGGACTATAGATATAATTTTGCGTTATAACTGATCTCAACATTAAAAATTTTTGTGAACATTCTGTATTTTGCAAGAAAAAAAATTATAGGTTTCGACCCCAAAAAACGATGATTTTTAATAATTGTTTCGAATCGAAGTTTGAAACTAGCGGATGAGTTATAACGCAACATAAGAGGTATATTCGGTTACAGATTGTTTGTTTACTGCAAATTACGCTAGTTTCGAACTTTAAATCGAAACAATTATTGAAAAACATTGTTTTTCGGGGTCGAAACCTATAATTTTTTTTCTTGCAAAATACAAAATGTTCACAGAAATACCAACGTTTAGATCAGTTATAACGCAAAATTATAGCTATATTCAGTCCTACATTACATTTTCACCGCAAATTACGCTAGTTTCAAACTTTGCATGGAAATAATTATTAAAGAACATCGTTTTTCGGGGTCGAAACCTTTTTCGCAAGAAAAAAATTCTGAAGTTTCAACGTACAAAATCGACATTTTTTAATAATTGTGTCTATTTCAAGTTCGAAACTAGCGTAATTTGCGGTGATCATTGAATGTAAAAACGAATCCAGCTGTTATATTGCGTTATAACTCGTCTAAACATTGGAATTTTTGTAAACATTCGATATTTTGCAAGAAAAAAATTAAAGGTTTCGACCCCGAAAAACGATGTTTTTCAATAATTGTTTCCATGCAAAGTTGAAAACTAGCGTAATTTGCGGTGAAAATGTAATGTAGGACTGAATATAACTATAATTTTGCGTTATAACTGATCTAAACGTTGGAATTTTGTGAATATTCTGTATTTAGCAAGAAAAAAATTATTGAAAAAGTTTCGACGTACAAAATCGATGTTTTTTCATAATTGTGTTGATTCAAAGTCTAAAAGTAACGGAATTTGCAGTAAACATACAATCTGTAACCGAATATACCTTTTATTTTGCGTTATAACTCATCTAAGCATTGGAATTTTTAAGAACATTCGATATCTTGCAAGAAAAAAAATTCAAGGTTTGGACCCCGTTATACAATGTTATTTAATATTTGTTTTGATTCAAAGTTTGATACTAGCGGAATTTGCGGTGAAAATGGAATGTAGGACTATAGATATAATTTTGCGTTATAACTGATCTCAACATTAAAAATTTTTGTGAACATTCTGTATTTTGCAAGAAAAAAAATTATAGGTTTCGACCCCAAAAAACGATGATTTTTAATAATTGTTTCGAATCGAAGTTTGAAACTAGCGGATGAGTTATAACGCAACATAAGAGGTATATTCGGTTACAGATTGTATGTTTACTGCAAATTCCGTTAGTTTAAGACTTTGAATCAACACAATTATGAAAAAACATCGATTTTGTACTTCGAAACTTCAGAATTTTTTTCTTGCAAAATACAGAATGTCCACAAAATTCCAATGTTGAGATCAGTTATAACGCAAAATTATAGCTATATTCAGTCCTACATTACATTTTCACCGCAAATTACGCTAGTTTCAAACTTTGCATGGAAATAATTATTAAAGAACATCGTTTTTCGGGGTCGAAACCTTTTTCGCAAGAAAAAAATTCTGAAGTTTCAACGTACAAAATCGACATTTTTTAATAATTGTGTCTCTTTCAAGTTCGAAACTAGCGTAATTTGCGGTGAAAATGTAATGTAGGACTGAATATAGCTATAATTTTGCGTTATAACTGATCTCAACATTAAAAGTTTTTGTAAACATTCGATATTTTGCAAGAAAAAAAATTCAAGGTTTCGACCCCGAAAAACGATGATTTGTAATAATTGTTTCGAATCGAAGTTTGAAACTAGCGGATGAGTTATAACGCAACATAAGAGGTATATTCGGTTACAGATTGTTTGTTTACTGCAAATTACGCTAGTTTCGAACTTTAAATCGAAACAATTATTGAAAAACATTGTTTTTCGGGGTCGAAACCTATAATTTTTTTTCTTGCAAAATACAAAATGTTCACAGAAATACCAACGTTTAGATCAGTTATAACGCAAAATTATAGCTATATTCAGTCCTACATTACATTTTCACCGCAAATTACGCTAGTTTCAAACTTTGCATGGAAATAATTATTAAAGAACATCGTTTTTCGGGGTCGAAACCTTTTTCGCAAGAAAAAAATTCTGAAGTTTCAACGTACAAAATCGACATTTTTTAATAATTGTGTCTATTTCAAGTTCGAAACTAGCGTAATTTGCGGTGATCATTGAATGTAAAAACGAATCCAGCTGTTATATTGCGTTATAACTCGTCTAAACATTGGAATTTTTGTAAACATTCGATATTTTGCAAGAAAAAAATTAAAGGTTTCGACCCCGAAAAACGATGTTTTTCAATAATTGTTTCGATTTAAAGTTCGAATTTATCGTAATTTGCGGTGAAAATGTAATGTAGGACTGAATATAGCTATAATTTTGCGTTATAACTGATCTCAACATTGGAATTTTGTGAACATTCCGTATTTTGCAAGAAAAAAAATGAAAGGTTTCAACCCCGAGAAACGATGTTTTTTAATAATTGTTTCCATGCAAAATTGAAAACTAGCGTAATTTGCGGTGAAACCGGAATGTACAACTAAATTTAGCTATAATTGTGCGTTATAACTGATCTAAACGTTTGAATTTTGTGAATATTCTGTATTTAGCAAGAAAAAAATTATTGAAAAAGTTTCGACGTACAAAATCGATGTTTTTTCATAATTGTGTTGATTCAAAGTCTAAAAGTAACGGAATTTGCAGTAAACATACAATCTGTAACCGAATATACCTTTTATTTTGCGTTATAACTCATCTAAGCATTGGAATTTTTAAGAACATTCGATATCTTGCAAGAAAAAAAATTCAAGGTTTGGACCCCGATATACAATGTTATTTAATATTTGTTTTGATTCAAAGTTTGATACTAGCGGAATTTGCGGTGAAAATGGAATGTAGGACTATAGATATAATTTTGCGTTATAACTGATCTCAACATTAAAAATTTTTGTGAACATTCTGTATTTTGCAAGAAAAAAAATTATAGGTTTCGACCCCGAAAAACGATGATTTGTAATAATTGTTTCGAATCGAAGTTTGAAACTAGCGGATGAGTTATAACGCAACATAAGAGGTATATTCGGTTACAGATTGTTTGTTTACTGCAAATTACGCTAGTTTCGAACTTTAAATCGAAACAATTATTGAAAAACATTGTTTTTCGGGGTCGAAACCTATAATTTTTTTTCTTGCAAAATACAAAATGTTCACAGAAATACCAACGTTTAGATCAGTTATAACGCAAAATTATAGCTATATTCAGTCCTACATTACATTTTCACCGCAAATTACGCTAGTTTCAAACTTTGCATGGAAATAATTATTAAAGAACATCGTTTTTCGGGGTCGAAACCTTTTTCGCAAGAAAAAAATTCTGAAGTTTCAACGTACAAAATCGACATTTTTTAATAATTGTGTCTATTTCAAGTTCGAAACTAGCGTAATTTGCGGTGATCATTGAATGTAAAAACGAATCCAGCTGTTATATTGCGTTATAACTCGTCTAAACATTGGAATTTTTGTAAACATTCGATATTTTGCAAGAAAAAAATTAAAGGTTTCGACCCCGAAAAACGATGTTTTTCAATAATTGTTTCGATTTAAAGTTCGAAACTAGCGTAATTTGCGGTGAAAATGTAATGTAGGACTGAATATAGCTATAATTTTGCGTTATAACTGATCTCAACATTGAAAGTTTTTGTAAACATTCGATATTTTGCAAGAAAAAAAATTCAAGGTTTCGACCCCGAAAAACGATGTTTTTCAATAATTGTTTCGATTTAAAGTTCGAAACTAGCGTAATTTGCGGTGAAAATGTAATGTAGGACTGAATATAGCTATAATTTTGCGTTATAACTGATCTCAACATTAAAAGTTTTTGTAAACATTCGATATTTTGCAAGAAAAAAAATTCAAGGTTTCGACCCCGAAAAACGATGTTTTTCAATAATTGTTTCCATGCAAAGTTGAAAACTAGCGTAATTTGCGGTGAAAATGTAATGTAGGACTGAATATAACTATAATTTTGCGTTATAACTGATCTAAACGTTGGAATTTTGTGAATATTCTGTATTTAGCAAGAAAAAAATTATTGAAAAAGTTTCGACGTACAAAATCGATGTTTTTTCATAATTGTGTTGATTCAAAGTCTAAAAGTAACGGAATTTGCAGTAAACATACAATCTGTAACCGAATATACCTTTTATTTTGCGTTATAACTCATCTAAGCATTGGAATTTTTAAGAACATTCGATATCTTACAAGAAAAAAAATTCAAGGTTTGGACCCCGATATACAATGTTATTTAATATTTGTTTTGATTCAAAGTTTGATACTAGCGGAATTTGCGGTGAAAATGGAATGTAGGACTATAGATATAATTTTGCGTTATAACTGATCTCAACATTAAAAATTTTTGTGAACATTCTGTATTTTGCAAGAAAAAAAATTATAGGTTTCGACCCCAAAAAACGATGATTTTTAATAATTGTTTCGAATCGAAGTTTGAAACTAGCGGATGAGTTATAACGCAACATAAGAGGTATATTCGGTTACAGATTGTTTGTTTACTGCAAATTACGCTAGTTTCGAACTTTAAATCGAAACAATTATTGAAAAACATTGTTTTTCGGGGTCGAAACCTATAATTTTTTTTCTTGCAAAATACAAAATGTTCACAGAAATACCAACGTTTAGATCAGTTATAACGCAAAATTATAGCTATATTCAGTCCTACATTACATTTTCACCGCAAATTACGCTAGTTTCAAACTTTGCATGGAAATAATTATTAAAGAACATCGTTTTTCGGGGTCGAAACCTTTTTCGCAAGAAAAAAATTCTGAAGTTTCAACGTACAAAATCGACATTTTTTAATAATTGTGTCTATTTCAAGTTCGAAACTAGCGTAATTTGCGGTGATCATTGAATGTAAAAACGAATCCAGCTGTTATATTGCGTTATAACTCGTCTAAACATTGGAATTTTTGTAAACATTCGATATTTTGCAAGAAAAAAATTAAAGGTTTCGACCCCGAAAAACGATGTTTTTCAATAATTGTTTCGATTTAAAGTTCGAAACTAGCGTAATTTGCGGTGAAAATGTAATGTAGGACTGAATATAGCTATAATTTTGCGTTATAACTGATCTCAACATTAAAAGTTTTTGTAAACATTCGATATTTTGCAAGAAAAAAAATTCAAGGTTTCGACCCCGAAAAACGATGTTTTTCAATAATTGTTTCGATTTAAAGTTCGAAACTAGCGTAATTTGCGGTGAAAATGTAATGTAGGACTGAATATAGCTATAATTTTGCGTTATAACTGATCTCAACATTGGAATTTTGTGAACATTCTGTATTTTGCAAGAAAAAAAATTCAAGGTTTCGACCCCGAAAAACGATGTTTTTCAATAATTGTTTCGATTTAAAGTTCGAAACTAGCGTAATTTGCAGTGAAAATGTAATGTAGGACTGAATATAGCTATAATTTTGCGTTATAACTGATCTCAACATTGGAATTTTGTGAACATTCTGTATTTTGCAAGAAAAAAAATTCAAGGTTTCGACCCCGAAAAACGATGTTTTTCAATAATTGTTTCCATGCAAAGTTGAAAACTAGCGTAATTTGCGGTGAAAATGTAATGTAGGACTGAATATAACTATAATTTTGCGTTATAACTGATCTAAACGTTGGAATTTTGTGAATATTCTGTATTTAGCAAGAAAAAAATTATTGAAAAAGTTTCGACGTACAAAATCGATGTTTTTTCATAATTGTGTTGATTCAAAGTCTAAAAGTAACGGAATTTGCAGTAAACATACAATCTGTAACCGAATATACCTTTTATTTTGCGTTATAACTCATCTAAGCATTGGAATTTTTAAGAACATTCGATATCTTGCAAGAAAAAAAATTCAAGGTTTGGACCCCGATATACAATGTTATTTAATATTTGTTTTGATTCAAAGTTTGATACTAGCGGAATTTGCGGTGAAAATGGAATGTAGGACTATAGATATAATTTTGCGTTATAACTGATCTCAACATTAAAAATTTTTGTGAACATTCTGTATTTTGCAAGAAAAAAAATTATAGGTTTCGACCCCGAAAAACGATGATTTGTAATAATTGTTTCGAATCGAAGTTTGAAACTAGCGGATGAGTTATAACGCAACATAAGAGGTATATTCGGTTACAGATTGTATGTTTACTGCAAATT
>WSYQ01001655.1:0-37249 GCA_011426435.1 Lysiphlebus fabarum
AAAAAAAACAAGCGGCAGGCAGTTTTCGTGTGACGGCTATGCTATACGGTTACATTTTCATTTTTTTGACTATATCTAATTGCTGGACGCAGTTGTGCACCAACACATGCCTCGATATGATATACACACATGTTGTATATGAATGATACGAAAAACTCAGGAGAAGAGATCGGTGAGGGGTTAGCGCGACGTATTCGAAGAAACGTGGACATTTCAGCTTGAAAATTTATTTTTTAGTAAGATTTGTTACCTGGCTTTTGTTGAACTTTATAATTTTTTTATTACTTGTTGGAAAAATGCAAGAGTAGACTCATTGGAAAGAGAGTCATTGATTTACATAGTGAAACTATTTTTACTTTTTTTTTCTTAACCAATATTTAGCAAGATATAAATTAAATAAAAACTGATGACGTCACGGACCACTGACTTAAAATACTTATTACCCGGTAAGCTCGCAGTATTGAAAAATTGAGGCGAGACTCTACCGAGTCTCTTGATAAACAATCATAACTTTTTTATTATTTCACTTAGAAAAATTCTATTAACGCCAAAAGATTCAGGAGGTCAAGATCCAATTTTTAGTAAAAGAATTAGAATTTGTAATTACAGAGTTTTTTTCAGAAAGATTCAGAATTTTTAGTTGCATAGTTTTTTTTTTTAGACCCATTTGTTTATAAAATAACCATATAAACAATTATAACTTCATTATTTGACTGAAGACAATTCTATTAACGCCACAAGACTCAGGAGGTCGAGATTCAAGTTGTAGTGAAAGATATAGATTATATAGACTTGTAGTTGGGTATTTCTTATTCTGGGTCAATTAGTTTAAACTATTTATTAATTATTTATAAAATTATGATGAAGTATCATTAGGAGATACGTGAGATTATTGAATGACAAATCAATTGTCAATCAATTTAAAATTCCAAAAAATGCATCTCCTTTAATTGACGATAAATTTATTTCTGATATTTTTAATATTTCTGAGTTAATGATTTTTTTTTTAATATAAATATTATTTCACCAGTATATAAAGGTTTTTCAAGTGGTGGAAGCATATAAGTATATGAATTACCACAAATACTACCAATAGTATCATTTTTATGTCACAGGAACAAAAAAAAAAACATTATAAAACGTGTATGTGAAAAATAAAAAAAATGACGTGTCTTATACCAATTATTATTTAGTTTATCATAGAAGTTTTACCTGAAAATAAATTTTCTGTCCTAACCAAACAGTAAAATATTGTCACTGAAAAAAAAAAAAATAATAAACATTGCACGGCTCACACACCCACAAGAAAATATTCGACAACCATGCATACATGCACATCTCCGTATGTACGACATGAAACGTCTCGAGAGTGGGGAGAACGAGGACATTTCAGCTGAGAAATTTATTTTTCAATAAGATTTTGTTCCTGGCTTTTACGGAATTTGATATCTTTATTATTAATTATTGGAAAAAATCGTAAGTAGGCTCGTTAGAAAGAGGGCCATCGATATATATGATAAAACTATTTTTATTTTTTTTTTTCGGCCAATAGTTAGCCTGAAAATTAAGGAATTAGAAATTATGACGTCACAGAGCACAAACTTAAAATACTTATGCCCGGTAAGAGTTCGCGTTCGTTCTAAAATTGAGGCGAGACCCTACCGGGTCTCTTGATATGTTTCAATATTAAAAGTAAGGTTGTGTTGTCAGAATCTGTCAGAATTATTTGTACACGACTGTAAAATTTTGCAAGCTATATCTTTTGATGAAAATGTAATAGAAACTTCGTATTAGGCTTAAACGACGCATCTATTAAAACTCCATCGCCTCTCATATAGGTATTATCTGTTTAGTCACTTTTTTTTTTCTAAAAACTAAATTTAAGAGAGTTCGAACGACACTCGATTATCTTAAAATTTTGACTCAACAATGCCGTTCATACTCCATTAGTTCGCGCTTCATGAGAATAGTTTACCATAATTTTTCAAATTTTCAGGTCCATTATTTTTTTTTTTTATTTAATGAAACGTGAAGTGAGATTTCGTTATTCTTGATTATTTTCTTAATCAATGGACCGATTTTATTGAAGTTAATTATAACTAATGTTATTCTTTTTTTCCAAAAAAAATGGTCATGCCTAAATTTTATTTTTGGGCCTTATTTGAATTTTTATAAACGATTTCTTAATTTTAAAAATTAAAAATCTCATTCTCATTCAATTGCTCATTCTCCTTAACAACAAAAACAAAACATCAAAAAAATTTTATCCGTCAATTTATATGTTTTAAATTTAATATATACATATTCCTACTTTTTTAATTATTTTTCACATAATCATCGAATTTTTATCTTTCAGTGGACTCCCGTATATCATGTACTTTCCAATCACGGTGTGTTTGATATAATACATTTTTTTTTTTTCGAAAATTGTCCTAGTAATTATGGAAAAAAAAGAGGTGGAATCGCGGAAATGACCGAACAGTAAATGATCTACATAAACATCACTTTTATTATCTATTACTGAGCAATTTTTTTTTTTAGTATTTATATCATCCTTTTTCTTAGCTATCGTTTTTAAATTCTTCTATAAAAATCTCTTATAAAAAAAAAAAAAAATTTTTTTTAAATATAAAATAATAAAAACAATCCATAATTTGAAAACACTCTATCTGAATAAATTTAAAATAAAATTGAAAATGAACCCTTCATCTTTTATCAAAAATTATTTTAATAATGGAAAAAAGGCGTAAATCTCTCGATAAAAGTTGTTACGTTTTTTTTTTTTTTTTTTTTAAGTCTTAAAATTGGATGAAACATCCAAAAATTAATAAATCGCGACGATATAATTGGTTTTTTTTTTTTAAGGCCTGTATCGACTAGCATAGTTTTTCAACAAAGTTCTATGCCATAGAACTTTGGTCGCTATATATCACTAGAAGCTCGATGATCACTAAAACTTGGCTGCTGAGGACTATGCTGGAAAAATGCTGCTTGCTTGCAGCATTTTGAGCATAATTCTGCTAACTTCACAGTAATTTTTTTTTGACACAGCCAACATAAAAAAAATATAATGATTATGGTAAGCGATGTTTATAAATTTGTTTGATTATAAAGTACATTTAGATAGTTCATCAAGAGGCACGGTAGTGCCTCGTGTCAAGTGTGAGAAAGACAATAATATTCGAAAAAAAAAAAAATGAAAACGAAAAGGCACTACCGAGACTATTATACACGAAATAGAGGTAACCATAACCCTTGCTAATATTTGAAAGACTAATTTTAATATTATAAATTAATTATATCAAAATTTTATTCAGTGTGATTACGAAATTTAATATCAGTCTTTTTTAATAAAAAAAAAATTAAATTTTTAACTTGCATATTTTTTTTTTAAAAGTAAAATCAATTTTTCTAAATTGCGTTTTTCGTAAAATTATTTCATAAGTCCAGATTTTTGTTATTATGATGGTAACATATCTAGCTTATGTTTATATCTTGTTTATAATTCAGTTTTATTTATTAATTTATTTTGTTTAATTTATTTTAGTCCAGATTTTTGTTTTTATGTTGGTAATATTATAACAGCATTTATTTTAAATCAATATAAACAAAAAGAAAATAAAATAATAAATCTAAATAAATAATAAATAATAAATAACAATAATTAATTTATTTTAATAAACAAAAATGAAATAAAATAAATTAAATTAAAATTTATAAATATATAGGGGATACTGAGGGCAAATTCAATATTTTTTTTTTGGAGCTATAGATAAATGCGTGGCAACCCAACGTATATATTTATTAGACTGTTTCAAAAAAAAAAAATATTTTTTTTTTTCTTTTCCCACCCCTTAAAATGTTAGTACTCATCGAGACAAACCATGTACTATTTTTTTTTTAATGTCGCTCATTGACTTTTAATATTTTCCATTCAAAATACATGTAACCAGAGTGCTCGTTTCGTACTTTTGTTTATAACTTGATCAATTTTCAAGCTAGAGACTTGAAATTAGGACCATTTGAAAGCTTAAAAAAAAAGCTTAGAAAAAAACATTGAAAAAAAAATTTCTAATCAGCGGTTTTTTGAATAAAAAATGTTATTAATGTTTATTTGTAAAAAAACGAAAATTTTTTAATTTATAGACTTCTAAGTATTTATTAAAAAAAAAAAATTCAACATATAATATATAATATTTTAAGCTTTTTAATGGAGCTTTCTAAATATTCAATTAGTTTTTAAATATATTAATTATTTTACAAGTTATCATTATTTGTTTATAAAAAAATTGCATAAATAACGCTGTTTTTTTTTTTTTTCAATATTTGATAATAAAATTTTTTTTTCAATGTTTTCTTTAAAGCTCTTTTTTAAGCTTTCAAACGGTCCTAATTTCAAGTCACTAGCTTGAAAATTGATCAAGTTAAAAACAAAAGTACAAAATGAGCACTCTGGTTACATGTATTTTAAATGGAAAATATTAAAAGTCGATGAGCGACATTAAAAAAAAAAAAAAAAAAATTATGTTACAGTTGCTGAAGCAACTGTGCTTTCCCTGCGGGGGGAATTTTAATTTCAATTTTTATTTTATTGGAAATTGAGGTAATGAATAAAAATGAATCCTGAATAGAAATATTTATTTTTCATTGTTACAATTCGTAAAGTTTATTCAATTTTCGTTCATTTTGCTTGTTCCTTCTAGTGGGTCATCTTCATTTCCGGAATCGCATTCTTCTACCTTTTTAAATTCTTTGTTTTTATTTATTTTGTTGTACCATGATTTTATTCTGTGAATGTTTAATATCTATTTATAAAATTTCCATATTATATTTTTTTTTTTTTACTTTACTTTTTTCCCTCTGTTGAATTAGGATTTAGTGTTTTTGTCGTTCTTGAAGTCGTTGTTAAATTTTTAATCTTTTTATATTCATTTATTTTCAATTCCTTTAGTGCTATCACGTCACCCTTTTTTCCCTCAAAACTTTCTGCCTCTTCATTCCACATATTTAATTCAATCTCTAATATATATATTTTTTAGTAAATTTAGTATCTTTAGTCTGTTTCAGTAGTTTTTTTTTCATCTAAATTTGATTTTACTTCGTAATCACTGTCGTCTGCTAATGATATTGTTCTTTTTCTTAATAACCGTCCTGTCATTGAATATATAAATTCCACTTCCTTTATTTTTGTTATGATTGCGATTATATCTATAAAAAATCACTACCAGTATTAATAATATTCGTTTTTTTTTATTTAAAAATAATTTAACCTGTAAAAGAATTATTCGGTAAATGTACGATTTCTTCTATATTTCTAAACTCGAAATTAATTTTTGGAATATATTCGTTCTCATCTTCGTCTTCCAAGTTTATACTAGACTCTACTGGTATCATTATTTCTTTATTATTTATTGATGGGTATAGTTCATTAACTTTTTTCACTAATCCTCCAATGATTGTATATATTTTGTTTATCTGTTACATATAATAACTGATCATTTCAATAATCATTCATTCTAAAAAATTTTTTGTTTAATAAATTTCATTGATAATCGTTCCTCAATTAATCCATGATATTTATTTGCAGCTTCTCCAAAAAAACTACATCTTATTTTGTCACTTTCATCACTTATGTCGATCGTAAATTTTTTGCCCGTTCCTCGTTCGTTTTTCCATTCTTTTATATCACTTTTATGTATAATTCTTGCTCGAACTGTATCACTTTATTTGAATTTTTAATTTAATTTTTAACTTATGTTTATTATATTTATTTCTAATTTTTTATTTACCATATTGTGTTTATTTTTAAATTTGCTATTTTTATAATTTTTCTTTTCATCGTTGTATCTTTTGTTGTGTTTTTTTCATTGAGTTTAATTTTTTTTTCTTCATGTTTTTGATTATCCCCTTCTTGTTTTCTTTTACCCATTTTGATTATATTGGCTGTTGATTTTGAAAAATTCTCTTTGATCTGTTCACAAATTGGTTAAAAATGATCGATGTTTTCTTTTTTTTTTTTTATTGATTCATTAATGTGAAGTTGTTCCATCGTTTTTGTTTTTTATTTTTATGTCAGAAATTGTGGTTATTATATGTTGTAAATGAATTGTAACTGAAATGGATCATCATTCTCCACATTACTATATTTTAGGTGATTATTATGTCGTACTTTTTTTTCTGTTTTTATCCTTTATACTTTTTATCTTTTAAATTTTTGTTCGTAATATAATGATAATTATTATTTATAGACGATTCTAGTAATACTAGTTTTTATAACTCCACGATTGTTGACAATTCAATGGCAGTCATTTACAAATTCGGTATTTTCTTTTCTTCTTTACATGTTTGTTATTATTTTTCTTTTTTTAACCTTTACATTTTAATTTTCAGATCAATCGAATTTTTTGTTTATGGAAACATTCTTTTCATTTTTTTTTCGCCTTATTTCTTCATTTAAGAATCCAATTAATAGAACTTGTCCGAAACGTGAGTTGTTTTAAATTATTTTTTTTTTCTAATTAACTTTATTAATATTTTTTAATTCTTTTGTAGTTAATCAACTGTTAATATCATGTGGTCGTAAAGTATATTCACATCCGCTCAATGTTGAAGGGCCTTTTGATGTTTGTGGTTCACAATATTTATGTGACAAATGCAATCAAATAAGAAAAGCTCGATGTGATTTCTATAATTTAATCGTTCTTCTACTTTATTTAAAAGTGGTAAATCAGGTTTAATAGGATAATAAAAACCATTGATTCTCGCTAATTCAGGAATTTTACCTCGCAGTAAACTCTTATTACAAGTGTAACATACTGTGTATTCATTTTGAATGTTTTCAAAGCATTGTTGAACTGATTCATGTACGTCACTAATTTTTTTTACACCATTTGAATACCACATTCGATCACAATATTGACAACGAAAGCACATTCCATCTTCTATCTTTAATTGAAACTCTTTAAATATTTCTTCCCATAATTTTTCAGAATTGACCTTTTTTTTTTTTTTAGCATAATTATTTTTATTGGAATTGTTTTTCTTTTTTTTACAAACAGGGTCATCATGGTATTGATGTTTCATAGAAATAGCTTTTATTTTTCGTTTACGATTTTTGTAAATTTCATCATTATTTAAACGGTCACTTTTCCGGAGATCTTTCTTTTGCTTTTGTAATTTTCGATAATTTTCATCTTTTTTATAACGATTTTTTTTTGATACTTCTTGAGTCTTCCTTTTTTTTAATTTTAGATTTGGATCATTCATCAAGCGTTTTTTTATTCTAGAAGTATTGGAGATGTATGTTTTCTTCCTGAAATCTAAATCATTTTGAAGACGTTTTTTCTTTGAAACATATTTAGTTTTATTTTTATGGATATTGTAATTTGCATCTAATAACCGTATTTTTTTGCGCTTATTTTTGTTTTCTTCTTTACGACGTTTTGCATCCTCGGATTGTGCTGGCATGTTATTAATTTATCTAATTTTAGTAATTGATTTGTGAGTAACCTGTAAAGAATTAAATTATTCATTAAATCTATCTACATTTCTTAAATATATGATAAATATTTACCATTTAATATTACTACAGAAAATTTAGTTCAAATTTATAACGTTGAAAATTTGCTACTTATTTAGTTGTCGCAAATTATATTGACATCTGATATCAATTTCACATTTTATAAATAAAAAAAAATTGAAGATTTTTGTTTTGGATTTTGGTCATCTTTCATTCTTTTTTTTTAAAAATAAATATTTTCAAGGAAGGGAGGATGAAGGGGGGGGGGAGCGAAAAAGGGAGTGAGTAGTAATTCATATGTTCTCATATTTATCGTGTTTTTCTTTATATTCCTTTGAAGTGATTTTTCCTTTAAATTTCTCATATTTATCGTATTTTTCTTTATATTCAGTGATTTTTCCTTTAAATTTATCATATTTATCGTATTTTTCTTTATATTTAGTGATCTTCCCATGAAATTTTCGTATATTTCCTTCATATTTACTGATAGTTATGTGATATTTTCCCATATTTATCGTGTTTTTCTTAATATTCAGTGATTTTCCATTTAAAATTTCTCATATTTATCGTATTTTTCTTTATATTCAATGTTTTTTTCTCGATATTTTTCTGTATTTTCCTTTATATTTACTGATATTTTATCATTTTTATCGTATTTTTCTTTATATTCAGTGTTTTTTTCTCGATATTTTCATATATTTTTCTGTATTTTCCTTTATATTTACTGATATTTTACCATTTTTATCGTATTTTTCTTTATATTCAGTAATTTTTCCTTTAAATTTATCATATTTATCGTATTTTTCTTTATATTTAGTGATCTTCCCATGAAATTTTCGTATATTTCCTTCATATTTACTGATAGTTATGTGATATTTTCCCATATTTATCGTGTTTTTCTTTATATTCAGTGATTTTTTCTAGATATTTTCATATATTTTCTGTATTTTCCTTTATATTTACTGATATTTTATCATTTTTATCGTATTTTTCTTTATATTCAGTGTTTTTTTCTCGATATTTTCATATATTTTTCTGTATTTTCCTTTATATTTACTGATATTTTACCATTTTTATCGTATTTTTCTTTATATTCAGTAATTTGTCCTTTAAATTTATCATATTTATCGTATTTTCCTTCATATTTACTGATAGTTATGTGATATTTTCCCATATTTATCGTGTTTTTCTTTATATTCAGTGATTTTCCCTTTAAAATTTCTCATATTTATCGTATTTTTCTTTATATTCAATGTTTTTTTCTAGATATTTTCATATATTTTTCTGTATTTTCCTTTATATTTACTGATATTTTACCATTTTTATCGTATTTTTCTTTATATTCAGTGATTTTTCCTTGATATTTTCCCGTATTTTCTGTATTTTTCTTTATATTTACAAAATTTATCGTATTTAGATTAATTAAGGGACTTAGAATATTTTCGGGGGGGGCTACCATGGGGGGGGTCCAGATGAAAAGCGAAAAAATAAAAAAAAAAAAAAAAAAATAGTACATGGTTTGTCTCGATGAGTACTAACATTTTATAGGGTGGGAGAAGAAAAAAAAAAATATTTTTTTTTTTTGAAACAGTCTAATATTTATGTGTATTTATGTTATTTAAATACAATAAAGCTATAGAAACTTTACAAAAAGATGTGATATCTAACAAAAAACAAAAATTAAAATTTTATGTACAAAAGAAGTGTCAAGTGTTCGAAATGTGATGTAATTAATTTTGCTATTAATTAATTTTTCATATATAGATACATATACAATATATAACATATGATACTATATAGAAAAACCAAAGAAGAAAATTTATTTTTGATTCATGTAAGTTTAAATTGTTAAATGAAAAAAAAAAAAAAAAAAAAAAAAAAAAAAAAAAAAAAATTATACTTGACCCCGCGTAGTTAAATTTTAAGCCAATATTATTTAATCTTATATAAAGCGGGGTCAAGTATAATTTTTTTTTTTTTTTTTTTTTTTTTTTTCATTTAACAATTTAAACTTACATGAATCAAAAATAAATTTTCTTCTTTGGTTTTTCTATATAGTATCATATGTTATATATTGTATATGTATCTATATATGAAAAATTAATTAATAGCAAAATTAATTACATCACATTTCGAACACTTGACACTTCTTTTGTACATAAAATTTTAATTTTTGTTTTTTGTTAGATATAGGTATATACGAATTGACCATAAAAATATCGAATTGTCATTGAATAAAAAAGATGATACTTCAATTTCTTTTTTGCGTGTTTTCACTGGTTTCTAAGCAGGTTGATAAAGCCGAAACAATTTTAAAAAACGATTATAACTCCGCACTATAGACGTTGTACGTGAACTATTTTCATCCAAGTTCTATGTCATAGAACTTTTCAAAAAAACTATGCTAGTCGAAACGACTTTCGCTAGGCCTTTAACTAACTTTTGCTCAAAAATGGATCATGTATCCCTATAAAACACAGTATTAAGATACCCTGATGCTGTCCTGACCAGGCAATACCAACTTATAACTTTGACAAGCCTCCATAAGTCCGGATCAACATATTACGTTTTTTCCAATTTTATTTTAAATAATTATTTATGTATTTATTTTTTTTTATTTGTTAATATCATATATTTTTCTTTTTCATTCCGGAAAACATATGAGAACAAAAATTTAGAACCAAATATCAAATGACTCAGTGGCTGATCGAGCGGAGTACTAGCGCTGTAATCTCGTGTTGAAGGGTTCGAGGCCCTGGTCGTAGCAAAATTTAGTTAGGTAGAATATCGGTTACAGATCGGGTTGTATTGATAAAAGTTATCCGTGATTCCATAAAAAAAAAAATTATACTTGACCCCGCGTAGTTTTTTCCTAAATTAAAAATTAAATTTTAAGCCAACATTATTTAATCTCATGGTTAGCGAGGTCAAGTATAATTTTTTTTTTTTTATTTTATTTATTTATTTTTTTTTTCAACAATTTAGATTTATCTACATGTATCGAAAATAAAATTTCTTCGCTGGTTTTTATTGTATCATATTTTTTTTATATCAAAAAATTAATTAATGACAAAACAAGTTACATTACAAATTGTTTACAATTTCGAATACTTGACACTTTTTTTTACTTATACTTGTATTTTGTTTTTTGTTAGATATATTATACGAAATACATCTGCTGTATACGTCTGCCATAGTATCATTCCACCGCCATTATGAAGACTTATTATACCATTAAACGTTATACAGTAAACGGAAAATCTGTGCAAAAAAAAAAAAAAATGACACTGTCAGATCCCTATACAACCATTCTCGATTTTTGAATACAACTGTATGAGTTTGTATACAATCATATATGATTGTATATGATTGTATATATGGTTAGTAGTGTACATCTGAGGATCCGGGATCACGACCCCCGCGGCGGAGCGGTTTACTTTGCGGTTTGATAATCGCGGGTGGTCTTAAATTCAAGGTTTTATCCGAGGGGTAATTCGCGGATCAGCGGAGGATCGCGTGTGTGATCAAGGTGAGGGGGTTAATGCGCAGGTCCACGAGGGGAAGAGAAGGTGTCTCGAATATAACTATATTATTATTATGATTCCGCCGCCATTATTAATTTTAGATTCCTGCCCGTTTAAAATTTGAATGCCGCCATTTTTAATTTTTAAATTCCATTATCTTCTATTTTGATTTTTGAATACCTCTTCTGCCATCTTTACTTTTTTAATGTTACTACTACTAAATTTCTCTTACTTTGAAAAAAAATTTTTTCCCCGACCGAGTTTCGAACCCGGGTCTTCACTATAAAGTTCAATGTGCTTTGTCAATATATTTGATCGTTATATTCACAATTATTGATTTTCGTAGTTTGACAGAAGTGAATAAAAATTGTTTCAATGATGTTTTGAACTAAGAATTATGACATTATTGAAGAACCTTTTTACGTACACTATTGAAACAAATTTTGAGAAGGATATATAAATTCTTCTAGTTATTATCATTATTTATGTTTAAAAATGTCAATACCGATGGACGTTAATTTCAATCATTTGATATTAAAGTTCAACTTTTTTAACTATTGCGCTAGTGGTTCTTCGAAAAGTGGGGATGATTCAATTTAAGTAAGTGCATCATCACAATTTTTATTCAATTTTACAAGAGTTTAGTAAGAAAACATCTTATAAAAAGTTTCTAAGAAATATCAGCATTTGTTGATTTTCAAGGGTTTCAAGAAAAGGAAGGTTTATTCGTACTGAAAAAATTAGCCATTGAACCATTAAGTTCAAAATTGAAACCAAGAGAAATAATATTCAAACCACCATGTGATAGAGCATCATTAAGCGAAAAATATCAAGAAACAGTATCTAATTGTGAAACATATCATCATGGAATATCATGGAAAAATTGTACTGAGGAATAAACCAACCTTTCAAATATCATTAGTGAAGAAATTATTGGAAAATTTAATTATTTGTTTGTCAAAGAGGAAGATAAAAAAAGTGGTTGACTCTTATACTTTTTAACAATTTACTAACAGTTTTCACCTTGGAGGATTTGGGATGTCCTGATTTTTTTTTTTCATTTTTTTGACACAAAAATAGCTTTTTCAAAAAAATGACCGAACAGATAATGTTTTTTCCTATGAGGGGCGATAGTGTTTCCAAATCCGAAGTCTTTACGACAATTATTTCGTAAGTTATGAACTTTATTTTTTTTTTTCAGATAAATCCAATCCTACGGCTGAGTTTTTCGGCTCCTAGCCTCCGTAAAATTTAAAAAAAAAATTCATCAATTTCGACCGTTTTTTGTAGAAGATATTCAATTGCAAATGATTAATTAACTTATAAATTTGTAGCGACCGGCTGGCTCACAATCACTATGTGGGAACAGTGTCTACTGTCTCACTTTTTATCTCTCTTCTTCGTGTGTCGTTGTGAGCCACACTAACACACCAATAACATTCAAAGCAATTTAAATAGAAACATGTATTATAATTTATATAGACTAATTATTCATTTATATATATATATACTAGCTGACCCGGCAAACGTTGTTTGGCCATACATATACATATATGCCAGCCACGAAATAATTGCATTTAACGAAAGTAGGAAATAGCGGGATAAAAAAATTAAACGTGTAAAAGTCTCCAAATAATTAAACAATGAACATTTATTTTCTTAGCTACCAAATATTAAAATATATCTATTATAGATTTTAAATATAGGGTGAAATAACTAAAATTCTAAGATCTTTTCCCTCGACTTCTCAGAATTATACTTTCAATTTTTTTTTCTAGTTCATCGAGATAAAATGAAGATCCTAAATTTTTTTTTAGAAGTTACTACCCTTTCTTTGAGGGTGTTTCCAGCCCGTTTATTTCTGAATATGACCTATCCACTTACCTACTTTTTTTGAAAATATTTTTTTTTTCTAAAATACTTTTCTCATGACAGTCAACATTATTATATTAAGGATATTCTTGAAATTTTGAAGTTTTCAAAACTTGAAAATAAAAATCTACGCAAATCATCAAGACATTTTTTATTTTAATTTTTTGATTTTGGATATAAATTGATGATAAAATTCCGAAAATTTTCAAAATTTTATCGAATCTAAAAATTAAAAAAACAACATATTTATTATATATGTAAAAGTCGAGGCTCACTTTTTAATTAATAAAATGGTATAGGCTGCCATGACAGGAATTTTTCAGAAAAAAAAAATTTTTTTAAGAAAAGAACAGTTTGGCAGTCAGTAAAATTCAGAAAAAAAGCGGTGGAAACACTCTCAAGCGATAGTTGGAAAATTCCAGAAAATATTTAGGATCCTCATTTTATCTCAGTGAATTTAAAAATGGATACAAAGTTTAATTCCAATGCCTCTGAAAGCCAGAGAAATACTATTATTTACGTTTAGAGGGCCTGTATACTACTGCGTGTATACTTGCGTGCACACGGATAGAAACCCAATTCGTTGCGGAAAAGACGAAATTTTTTAAAAGTCAATATTGAATATATTGAAAGTCATGGTCAAAAAAAAAAATTCAAATTTTTTATATCGTGTTCGTCTTGCCGAAGACTACAATTTAAAGATTTTTTAGTGGCAAACGAACTTTCTAAAAATAGAAATGTAAGGTATTTTAACATGTAGTATAATCCTCGCGTATAAAAGTTGTCAACTTTGACATTTATTATCTCAAAAAAAACGACGTCAGAATTGGAAGTATAGATATTTATTTCATTCAAAAAATACCCAAAAAAAAAAAAATTAAGTGACGATTCAATTATCCGGAAGCAACATTAAGGGAGTATCTCCGTCGAATAGTATATTTACCGATTTCCCAATATTTTGAGAGATAAATTTTGAAATTCTCCTGCATCTAATGATCCTAATTTTATGTCCCATCTAGTTTTAGAGATAATTAGTTTTAAGCACGTAAACTTTTCGAATGATTTAACATTGCATGTATAAGAATTTTTATTTAATATTTTTTTTTTCTTGTATATTTTTTATTCTAACAAAAAAACTGAGTTTACGGATTTGATAACAAATTAGTATGATAAAATTGATATTGTCTAGATAATTTTGGAAAAAAAATTATATTCTTGTCCATATACTTCTTATCGCAGTTCGGAGATATTGTTGATTAAAGTTTATGAAATTCATTAATATTTGACGTAAACGTGAGGCCGAGTGTATCCGGGTGTCATTGATGCGTCGCACGCCGCTCTATACTTGTATATACAGATCGCACACATGCAGATATAAATTCTGTATTTTTATCCGTATACGACTTAGCCGTGGTTGGCTGAAATTTGTACAATATCAAGCAAAAATTTAGGGCTACAACATAGACTTTTTGTTTTAATTTTTATAGTGCTTTGACCTAAACTGTTTATTTCTATTTGCGTAGAGATACTCCCTTTATACAGTTTAATATATTTTTTTTTGGTCTTTTGGGCTTATCATTTTTTTTTTATTCAACGAAATGTGGGTGAACATGGTCATGAATTTTTTTCTTTTTGTGGGTCTTATTTGAATTAAAATGACCAATTTCTCGGTCATATACTAATTTTTTTATTGAAGAAATAGTGATATTTAATTTTTAATTTTCTGGCTTTCTTTGAATTACTTTGTGAATGAACGACAAAAATTGGGATGTAAATAATTTTGAATCATAATTATTCTCAAATAGTATTTTAAAAAAAAGTAATAATAATTCATCATACAAATTCTTCCAAAACACAATTTTAAAAATTTGAAGTCGTTTTATTACGATATAAAATATTCCTACAAAACACTATAGGTTTGACGTAGCGCTTGACTTAACTTATATCATTTTATCAACTTTTCAATTTGACAAAATTGAATAATTAATATTTACAAAGAAAAATGAATATTCACATTAATATCATACTGAAATATCTGCAGTTAATTTAAAAAAAATATACATGCATATTTGTAGTAAACATATGAATTGAGCGAATATGTATAATATATAAATATGTATACATATAAAAATACGCATATATACGTTTGTGTATTTAAAATATATAACATGCAATATATATATATACAAACATTTGATATATGTTCAAATAGCTATGTATATCTTTGTATATGTTTTGTTCACATGGATAATTGAAATATGTTTAAATATTTTCAATTTATAATTTTCCTTATAGTATTTGCTTGTTTTAAATTACTTTTTGATTTTATTTTATGAAATTACAAATTTATATATACGATGAAGATATGCACTTATTATATGTATATATTCTTTGTATAACTATTTTGATGAAAACTGCATTACTGGTTAACGTATGTATATATGAATAAAGTATAGATGGCGTATAATGGGATTTCCATTTTTTCCCTTAAGGGTGAACTACCCTTATAAATTAGAGGGTTGAAATATAGTTTACATTTGATTCGCAGTCATGAGGAAAATCCATGGAAAATTTCAAGGGAATCGGTCAAGCGGTCTCGGAGGAGTTTGGCGACAAACACCGGGACACGAGATTTTTATATATTAGATATAAATAAATAATTATAATTAAATATTTATTTATTTATATATTAAATTTATAAATCTATTAAATGAATATATTAAAAAATGTCGACTTAAACAAAAATGTTTAATTTGGAGTATAAAAAATAACAGCTCAGATAATTTTTTTTTTTTTCATATTTATTACTTATTAATTTGTTAATTTATTTTTTATTAATTTTCCTGTTAAAAAATTATTGTGGTTATGATTAGGAAAATGGTGCAATAATGTAACAACAACAATTATATTATTGATATTTAATTAAAGAGTAAAAGTATATTTATTACAAGTAGAATATGTGACATCCTCGCTTGAGGTGTCACCAACGAATAGAATTGTGTACTTTGTGTGTGTATGAATAAATGTGAGTGTGTGTATGTGTAATGTCACCAAGGTAACTGTTTGTATCTGTGTATGTGTTGTTAATTTCAATCTCCAACACTCCCCCTCAAACTTGCATTGGTGAGTCCAAATTTACTGATGCAATTATAATGAGCTGGTCCTGCCAGTCCTTTTGTCATCACATCTGCCATCAATTCTTCAGATTTGATGTATTTCAAGTTTACTAATCCTTTTTCCACTGCTTCTCTTACCAGGTGATAACGTATATCAATGTGCTTGGTTTTAGCATGATGTATTGGATTATATGCTAAAGCCTGTGCACCTTGATTATCATTTGATAAATTTACTGTATTATAAATGTTGTCATTGGTAATTTCTTTGACCAACCTTGATAAATACATTGCTTCTTTTGTGGCTTGTGACAAAGCCACATATTCTGCTTCTGTTCACGAACTAGCTACTATTTTTTGTTTTTTAGTTTGCCAACTTATTGCACAATCTGACAACAAAAATCCAGTATATGATTTTCTGTCTTGGAGACATTGACCCCAATCAGCATCCACAAATCCCTCAAGTGATTTGTTTCCTTTTATATATTTTAAACCAACACCTTTAGTTCCTTGTAGATATCTTAATATTCTTTTAGCTGCTGACCAATGTTGTGTACTATTATTATTATTGAATCGACTCAAGAAGTTTACAGCGAACATAATATCTGGCCTGGTACCAACTGCCAGATACATAAGACTTCCAATTAATTCTTGATATTTATGTCCTTCATAGAACACTTGATTTTCTTGTAATTAATTATCATTAAATTGTAAATTTTTTTCAATTGGTGTTTTAACAGGTTTGCAATTTTCCATGTTGAATCTTTTCAACATGTCATTTATATATTTTGTTTGTGTTATTGTCATCACCTCATTGTCTTGTTTTATCTCAAGACCTAGACAATAACTTGCTTTACCTAAATCTTTGATCTCAAAATAATTTTTCAATTTTATTTTAATTTCATGTGTCCAACTTTCATCAGTGGATGATATCAATATATCATCTACATATACCACTACTAATAATAATTGTTTGTTTCTTTTTGACATATATAAACAGCTGTCATATTTTGACTGTACCATATCCAAGCTCGTTAACACACTATTTAACTTTTTGTACCATTGTCTACTAGCTTGTTTCAATCCATACAAGGCCTTGTTCAAGTGACATACTTGGTTATCTTCTTTTAATGTTTTTAACATTTGTTTTGCTTGATATGAACAATTATTATTTTCTTGAACAATCATTTTTAATGATTCATGTATATATTCAGGTATTTCCATGTATATATTTTCTTCTAAATTAGCATTTAGAAATGCTGTATTCACGTCTATTTGGTGGACTTTCATATCAAATTGTACTGACAGTGACAGGAATACTCTCACCGTACTTAATCTCACTACTGGTGCAAAAGTATTATTATAATCCAACCCTGGACGTTGTGAATAACCTTTAATTACAAGACGTGCTTTTCTTTTATTTATTTTACCTGACTCATCATATTTATTTTTGAGTATAATTCTACTACCAATAACCTCTCTATTATTTGGTTTTGTTACAATATTCCAGGTTTTATTATTGAGCATTGCCTCAAATTCTTCTTTTATTGCAATTTTCCACTCATTTGTATCATCACCATTTAATGCATCTTCAACACGTACTTCACCCATACATGCTGATTCTTCATCATAATTTAACGTCTTTTGATATACTTTACGTGGTCTACCACGTCCACCACTTCTAATTATCATTGGACGTCCTTTGCCTCTTGGTATCACTTTATCTTGTTCAAGATTTAAATTTATTATATTGTTCATTTTTTCTTGATGTTCATTTACATTTTGATTACTTTTATTTATTGAAGCTGGACTCGTATCACATTTTCTTCATGATAATTATCTTCAATGTTAATAACCTCATTTTCTGAAAATAAATAATCTTCATTAATATTTTTTATATTGTTATAATCAACATCATCATCAATTATAATAACATCTCTACTTATTTTCAGCTTTTTTTCATGTGTTAACCAAACACGATATGCTTTAGTTTCACTTGTTCCTGTTGTCATCTTGTCATCATCATATCCAAGAAAGATACATTCTTTTGTTCTTTCTGCCATTTTATCTTTGTTTGGGTCTTTATTTAAACAGTGACCTTTTGATCCAAATATTTTCAAATGTTTAATATATGGTGTATTACCATACTACAATTTATAAGGTTTTTCTCCATTGATGCTTCTTGATGGACACCTGTTTCTTAAATAGTTGGCAGTTGCTATTGCTTCAGCCCAAAAATGTCCTTTTAAATTTGCTTGTAATAGCATACACCTTGCCATATCAAATAATGTTCTGTTTTTTCTTTCTGCAATACCATTTTGCTGTGGTGTGTGTGCCACAGTTAATCTTCTAATTATTCCAGCATCAGATAAAAACTTATCAAATTCATTATTTAAATATTCTGTACCCCTGTCACATTGTAATTGTTTAATTTTCATGTTTGTTTGTGTCTCCACCATATTTTTATATTCTTTGAATGCTTGTAAAGCTTGATTCTTGTGCTTTAAAAATTTTACTGTGCACATTCGAGAAAAATCATCAATAAATGTAATAACAAATCTCATACCACTTTTGGAAGGTACCCTGTAAGGTCCTGCCACATCTGTATGTATTATTTCAAGTAATTTTGTTTTTCTTTGTGACCTTTTTGGAAATGACTTTTGACAACATTTTCCTTTGATGCAAATTTCACATTGTGGTGTTTCAATATCATTAAAATTTATATTTAATTGTCTCAACAACAATCTTAAATCTTTATAATTAACATGACCAAGTTTTTGGTGCCACAACAACAAACTTTTATTTTTATTTTCACTTGACAAGTTTGCTTTTTCAATTTCTTCACTGACAAAGTATAAGCCATTTTCTTTTCTTGCAACAGCAACAACCTTATTATTTTTATCAATTATTTTTGCTTTATATTTATCAAACAATATTGTAAAACCATTATCTGTAATTCTTCCAACTGATAATAATTGCGTTCTCAGGTTAGGTACCAATAGTGTATTGTTCAAGCTCATTATTCTGTTTTCATCTTTTTTTTTAATTTTAATTTTTATTGTTCCTTGTGACTCAATAACCGCCGTTGTATCATTTGCCATATTTACACTTGTGCCAGTACATTTCTTTTTATTTATGAATTTATTTTCATGAGAACTCATATGTGACGTTGACCCACTGTCAAGACACCATTTATATTGTTTGTTTTCCTTTTTGTACGTATGCATTGAAGATTCGCATGTAGCGACTTGTGAATACCATCCAGTTTCATCCACCATTTGTGTCGTTTCATTATTATGATTTACATTAAATTTACAGTCGGCAATTTTGTGACCGACTTTACCACACTTGTAACATTTTATTTGAAACTTGAATTTATTATGATTATTATTTTCGCCTTGAACTTTTTCAATGATTTTATTATTATTGTTATATTTATTTTGTTTCCAACTTGTTTTATTATTATATGTTGACACAAAAGCATTTGTTTTATTATTATTTGTGTTTTCACAATCTTTAATTTGTCTTGCATCACTTTCTTCAAAAATTTTTATTTTTAAAGCCTCTGGATTTGGCAATGAATCACGACTTTTTATTGCACATCGAAAGTTCTCGAAATTGGTTGGAAGACTATACAACAGCATAACTGACAACATATCCTCGTTGATGACTATGTCCATGTCTAACAATTTATCCACTGTATTCATAAACTCATTTATATGCTCTCTTACATTTTGATTTTCATCCATTTTATTTAAGATTAATTTTTTTAATAACGTGGCCTTTCTTGCCGGTCCACTTGATTGATATATCTCATGTGTTGTGTGTCAGACATCGTTTGATGTTATACACTTCTTGATTTGTCTTAATTTAGACGGTTGAATACACAATATTAGTTCTGACTTTGCTTTTCTGTCGTTTTCTTTCCATATTTTAATTAATCTTTGAGTTTGTTCTTGTTGTTTCTGATGTTTCATCTAATTCTGGTTCTTTTTGTTCACCACACACATAACCCCACAAATTATTTTTCACCAATATTGCTTCAACTTGCATCTTCCAAGTATCAAAATCTCCTTTATTTAATAATTCAATTCTGGATACATTATTTGAACCCATTATATATTCTATTTTTATTTTAATTATTCACTATTTCAATGTTCACTTTACTTCAATGTGACGCTTCTGGAACTTTCCACGATACCACGTTTTACTCACTTTTACTAAATAAAATTATTGCTCCAATTTAACTAATCCGTTTGGATTGTGTTCTGGGCCCATAACCTATTGTGATTATGATTAGGAAAATGGTGCAATAATGTAACAACAACAATTATATTATTGATATTTAATTAAAGAGTAAAAGTATATTTATTACAAGTAGAATATGTGACATCCTCGCTTGAGGTGTCACCAACGAATAGAATTGTGTACTTTGTGTGTGTATGAATAAATGTGTGTGTGTGTGTATGTGTAATGTCACCAAGGAAACTGTTTGTATCTGTGTATGTGTTGTTAATTTCAATCTCCAACAAAAATATAATATTTTTCTTTTTTTATATCGTTAGCGATTTTTCTCATTTATTTTGATATTAACACAGACAAAATATCAACAGCTTTAACTCTTGAAATAAATAATATTTTTAAATATATAAAAATATAAAATATCAAAATAATAAATTAATAATACTTAGTAAAAATTGGTATTATGATTGTTTTTTTTTTTCAATTGCGGTGTTTCACGATCTGAGTAAAGTAGTATTGTTGCGTGTAGGTATAGGCCGGAAACGCACACAGGTACGGCTCATGGGACAGACTCGAGCATGTATTTTGGGCATAGCAGGCACCAATTTATTTTAAAAAAGCATGGGCCGGGGTGAGCCCCTTCAGCACAAAAAAGTATTCGGTGATGAGGACTTACATTTAATCTTAAAGCCACAGTAAGACTCAGCAAAATTAGCATACATATCATATAATATAGAAAATTGATTTTTTTCGATCTCAAGATTTAAATTTCCATAGAAGAAAATCTGTGAATTTAGATATAGCTTAACAATTGTTATTTTACAATGATGAATTAATAGTTTAGCAAATTGTAAAATATCACCGTCAGTTAGTGGTAGCATCAATTGAAGTTTTTTGAAAAAAGATAAAGTCACAATCCACTCTTATGAGGTGTCAAATAAAGATCTTTTCCAAAAGCAATTGATTCCATCATTTTATTATGTTTCATATTTTCATTCAATTGATCTTTACTTGACTCAACAGTATTTATTGCTTTAATCACCTTATGCTGATAACGCTGAGAAAATTGGTATTAAAAGCGGTAATGCTCCTCCGATATGCTTAGCAACTGGTATAACTCTTGGTATAGTAATAGCTTTTTTACCACCGTTCGTTCTGGTTGCTTTTTTTGCACCTTTCAATGCTGATTTCATTGCAATAGATGAACTATTTGTTCCCTTCATTGCTTGCTTTGCAGCTTGAATTTTTTTTTTTTTGAATTTTTTTCTTACTCTTTTTCTTGTTAATGCAAATACTACGCTTTAATAACTTTCCACCAATTTTCTTTTTTTTATTTACCATTGTACATGATAATTTTTTTTTTACAACATTTATTTTTTTTATTAACTCAACCCATACCAAATTTTAATTTTACTTTCATAGCACTAGTAACAAATGTAGCTGTAGCTCTCTTGCGTGGACTTGGGTCTTTAGAAAGATACGTTTGGATGCTTCACGAGCTAGAATATCGTCAGCTGCGTTTTTTGTTTTTATATCGTTCCGATTTTTTGAATGAGCAATAGCGTGATTTTTACAAGCTGCATCCAATAAATTAATTCCAGGATAATCTCTAGCTAAACGTTTTTACATCGTTTTTTTTTTATATCAGGTGTATGCTCAATCATTTTAGACATAATAAATGCTGCATCTAACCTGTATTTTTATAAAGAATAGCTTGTCAATTGTCATAACTTGTTCACTTTTTTTTTGTTTACTTCAGTAAAATCAAAAAATCAAGTAATTTAATTTACGTGCTGTTATATAAATAGAAAACTGATTGGTGGGCTTGTAAGGATTGTGAGAAGTGGTATCAAAATCTGGACCTTTCTAAGGAGAAACTGCAAACTGGGTTTTGGAAATCAGTATGTTCTGAATCATTATCATTATCTGACAACAATTAAAAAAGTTTAAAACAAAATTCATAAATTAACAGTGGAAAAAATATATAAATTCTGTTCTTTAAGGTTGTTTTCGGAGATCTGAAATCGCACCAGATTTTTTTTGTTTTAGTCTTATTTTTTTAATGAAATAATTATTTACATTGTCAATTTTTTAAAAATTTTTTTTTGTGTGTTTTTTTTGAGATATTTACTGTCAAAGTTGACAACTTTAACACACAAGGTACAAGTGTTACCTCATATTTTTATGTATTTTTATTAATAACTTTTTTAAAACGCAGAAAATGTTCAAAGTTTAACAGTTTGTAGTGCTAATAACGACAAATTTTTTGATATATATTTTTTTTATTTCGTCTGTTGCGTTTAATAAATATTCAAGTTGAAAAACAGTAATTTATTGTTTTTTATGGTTTGCACGCGTGGGGGACTCATAGTTCGGCATCACTGTTTGTCTTTCCTTCGTTGTTTTTCTCTGGCGGAAAGAGGAATCAACACACAGATACGGACATACACAAACATACAATAGGATTTTTTTTATAGTGTGAAATAGCAGTGTTTCACGATGTAAATTTTGAGTACTAGCATTTTGAGTACTACAGTAGTCAATATTTCAATCAGTAGCAGCACAAAAATCTTGGGGACCCAGACATAAAATATAACGTTACGGTATACAGCGTTTTTAAGCACAAATATTCATTCTACCTTGGTTTTGGGAATCAACCTTAAACGATTTAATTAGAAATGAATTATATTTAAAATATATACAGACTCTACATTTAAATGTCAGCTTTTCACATTCAAATATTCGTTTGTGACTTTAATATAATTTTGTTTATCTTTGATATAATTTGTATATATACTTTTCATTTTTTTATATTGTTTTCCACTGTGTAGATGAATGAATTTGTTATGAATTTAAATTAAATACATGATTATTAAAAGAAATATTATAAAAAAAAATTTGAAAAAATTTTTAAAAATTGAAGCCAGCTATTATTATTATTATTACTACCCCTACTTTTTAAAATTTTACCTAACCCAACCTCAGATTTGTTGGTACACAGACTCGCAGTGCAACGTAGTCGCGAGCCAAATTCGCGTAACATAAATACTCGTAGCAATAGAGTTGCACACTCATTTTCTATTTTGCTGCGAGTTTTTGATGCATCGCAATTCGTTCGCACCAAGGGCAAATTTTAACCAGGGTATTGGAAAGAAAAATTTTGTTTTTTATGTATTAATAAAGATAGAGATATTGATAAAAGAAGATATAGAAAAAACTTTAACTGCTTCATAACGATAAAAACTAAACAATTTGGTGATTTTTATTAGTCATCTGTGAATTTATATAAACAAGATGCCTCTTAGAGTGCAAGAGCTTATTGATGAAACTAAGTTTTCGAGTGAAATTGAAAAAGTAAAAGATGTTATACGTAAAAAATATCAAATGATAAAATTATATGAAGAAAATATTGCTGATGTTGCAATTAAATATCTTAAACCTGTTGTCGAACCATTAAAAAAATTAACTGCACAATTACCATTAAACAACGTGAAACCAATGATAAATAATGACTTATTTATGAATAAAAAAACTGATTCTGTTGTCTGATAATTATGATGATAATGATAATGAATCACTTGAGCAAGATATGAAGTATGATACTGCTAATGAAGAAACATTCATACAAAATGAATCGAAAAATGATTTATCAAACAGATACTTAGTAAAAATAAATAGTAAACAGTAGGATAAAGATTATGGCGTAAAGAAAGTAAAATCAGAATATAAAATAGGAAATGCGAGTATATCCTTCAGTGATGATGAAACAAATATTTTGAATAGATCATACAAAATAACACCTGGATTAATGGAATCACTAGATACAAGAAGTATTCTTGATATTCATGAAAAAAATTATTGTGACATTATTAATAATAATAATCAAAACAAAATCACAAATTTATGTGCCCCGAAAAAAATTTTTTGTTTTTTTTTTTTTCTCTCTTTAATCATTAAAAAACGTAAATTGAAAAAATATCTCAAAATTTTGGAGTATAGAGCTGCAAAATTTGGTGGATAGAGGAAAAAAAAAAAAACAAAATGACGCGGTTTTTCACAATAGCATAGTATTCATTCTGTTAATAACATTATAATAAAAACCGCCTCACTTTTTTTTTCTCTATCCAGCAAATTATGCAGCTCTATACTCTAAAATTTTGAGACATTTTTTTCATTCACGTTTTTTGATTATTAAAGATAGAAAAAAAAAATTTGTGAGCCATTCTAGACTCACGGGTTAATTATGTGTAAACATCTTTGGCGCAAATATAGTTTCAAAAATGTAATTTATCTCGATTTGTTGAATTTTTTGATACATATAACAAGATAATATTATTAATTATTATTTATTAATAACAATTATTATTATTTATTAATTCAAATAGTTAATTCAAATGATTAATTTAAATAATTTTAAATATATTCAAAATCAACAAATGACTTTAGGGAGACGAATGCATTTGATCGAATAATTTCTTAAACAGCAGTTGTAAAAGTAATTGTAAAAGTAACTGTAAATTTAAGTGTTTATTTAAATAATCGATTTAGATAATTTATTTGTTTATTTATCATAAACAAATGGCCAAAGATACAATTGATTAAACAATTTTTTGAATAATATTTATACAAGCGTACTTGTCTTTTTTGAAACTCCATATTTTCTATTAGTCATTTATTCTTTAAAAAAGTAATTTATGTAAAATTAAATGGATTTTGCAAAAACAAATGGCAAGGAAGAAGGTGCGATTGATTTAATAATTTTTTGAACATTAATTAAACAAGTTATTGTCATTTTTTCATTTGCACTTCTTTCCGAAGCCAATTAAATATTGTTTATTAAAGAAAATAATTAATGCAATCTGAAACCCAGGTAGAAAACTTCCGTCGGCCCGACTGTCGGCCGACGTATCGTCCCGACTTTATAAGTCGGAGAAAAGTCGGAGAAAAGTCGGAATATCCGTCGGCTAACAGTCGGGCACCACACAAAATCGACGTATGAAAAAAAGAAAAAATATGCATTTTATGAATTTTAGCAGTATTTGGTTATAGTTAGATTGCTGGGTGACTGTGAAATAATTATTCTTGTATTTTCATTATGATACTTCTATTTTTTATAATACTTTTTCTCATTTTGATTGTTTTAACCGATAGAAATAATAATTAAAAAAAGCTAATGAAAAAATACTCAACAGTGGTTCTCATCGTCAGTTTTAAAATTTAAAATGGCTTTCAAAATAATCACTATATCTGCTTTACCAACCAAAGATCGGTATATGATAAGTACATAGGGATATTTCCAAAACTACTGTTATAAAAAAAATATAAAATTTTTCTATATCTATTAAATAATGAATAATTATTTTAAATTATTTTTATTCTGCCTAACAATATGATCAACAATATAATAAATAATAATATAATTTTTTATTATTATTTTATTGAGAATTATAACTACTTCGAAAATTAGTACACATAATAAAATGAAATATTGAGTGCAATATATTTTTGTTTTTTTAATACAATTATAAAATTTTTTATTATTTTAAAACAATAATTATATAAATAAATGTTGATTTAATACAACAAAAAAAAAGTGATAGAAATTTTTTTTTTTTTTTTTTTTTTTTTTTTTTTTGAGGTTGTCAAGCCTGTGTTTTTAAGTAATATAAGGTATAACTCCAGATTTCAGGTTAACTAATATTGACATTAGAGAATAAATATTAATTGGAGTAAAAACATTAAATAATTAAATTATGGAAAGTCGTAAAAAAAAATTACAAGCACCAGCTGTTAAAAAAGCAAGACTGGAAATTTCTGATGATGAAGAGGTTGTTTTTTTTTCCAAATCAGATAATAATGCTGTCAGTTGTAACACTAGTGATGAAGATTGTAATGATGTTTATAATAATTCTGGTACAGACGATAGTGTTACTTGTGATAATGATGACTGTGGTTGTGGTGATTCAAGTGATAATAATGATATAGATAATGATAGTGATGATGATGACTGTGGTTGTAGTAATTCAAGTGTTAATAATGATAGTGATGATGACCGTGGTTATGATAATTCAAGTGATAATAATTATCAAAAAGATGATGATGATAATAATTCAAGTGATAATATTTATCAAAATGATGATGATGATGATAATTCAAGTGATAATAATTATCAAAAAGATGATGATGATAATAATTCAAGTGATAATATTTATCAAAATGATGATAATGATGATGATAATTCAAGTGATAATATTTATCAAAATGATGATGATGATGATGATGATAATTCAAGTGATAATAATTATCCAAAAGATGATGATGATGATGATAATTCAAGTGATAATATTTATCAAAATAATGATGATGATTTTAATAGTTCAGGCAGTTCGAGTAGTGATAATAATGATGATGAACATTTTAAAAAAGAACTCAAAGTGTGGGCTATACGACGACGAGTTCCTCAATCTCATCTTGATGATATACTAAAATTGCTACAACAAAATCTGCAAGTTAACGTTCCGAAATCATCGAAGGCTTTTTTAGGTACAACAAAAGCAAAGTATATTATAGAGCCAATGGATGATCATAGTGGACCACCAGGAGAGTATACATACATGGGCATTGAACAAGGTTTGAAAAACTGTGTTAACATAGATGCTCATGAAAGTGATACTCTGCAATTGCAATTTCATTGTGATGGCTTAGCTTTGTCAAGGTCGAGTGTATTAGGAATGTGGCCTTTGCTGTGTAGAGTACACTCAAATTTGGTTTACTATGAGCCTTTTGTTGTCCATGTTTATTGTGGTAGATCTAAACCCAAAAACAAATCTGATTATTTTGCTCGATATCTTTTAAAAATCAATCGATTACTGATAAATGGTGTTAATATTTCTGGACGGCATTTTAACATTAAAATCCATGATAAAACTTCTCTTGCTTCTCTGATGGAATATGTTAAAAAAATAGATAAAAATGTCCGAGTTCTTATGAATCATGGATCTGATGAACCAGAAATAAATCTTCAAAAATCTTATGATATTAACTTACCAATTCGTACTTTAAAAGAGCTTGCTGCATTTGAACAAAAATTAAAAAGAGACAAAAATTGTCAAAATGATACAGTAAGTATTAAATATAAAAAAAAAAAAAAAAAAAAAAAAAAAAAAAAAAAAAAAAAAAAAACAATAAGTAAATAAATTATAATTTTATTTTTTTGTTTATTTTTTACAAAAAGGAGAAATACATGGGATTTTCGATTGAAAGTCAAAAAATGTTACCAAACAGTACTCGAAATATTTTAAAAACGTTTTTGACTCAGAGTATTGCATTACAATTAACTTCAGCGAGAGATGCCAAAGACAAATTTAATATGAGCAAAGACTTGCCAACATTTAAACAATGTATCCTAGGTAATAATTTTCATTATTTTACTTTATTTAATTCAAGTGAAAAAAATATATTTAACAGTAATACAAAAATAATAGAAATACAAATTATAAAATAATAAATTTGCCTCATTTACATTATTTAGTTAAGTAGATATAGATGAAAACATGAATAAAGATTATTATACAAATTATCTGTTAGTAATAATTTTTATTATTAATTTTGCTTTAAAAATATATCACGTGTACAAAATATATGTACATTGATGCAGTATATTTACTGGTTTTGCTCATTCATTTCCAAATTATGGAAAATTCATCAAATTATTCTCTACATTTTTATCAAATCAAGAAAAAAATTTATAAACAAAATAAGTATATGCAAATACTGTGCAATTCAAAATTGGTGTACCATGTTTTTTTCTACCTATCGCCTGTCGGTAAGGTAGCCGGTCTAGTAACTTTCTGATTAACAAAAATGAGATGAGAACCATTGTTAAATAAAATTAAACTGCCTGAACCAAATATAACTATAACCCTAAACTGTCATCTACAAAATAATAACATTAAAATAAAAATGTATATTGATTATTTTTACGATATTTACCCATGAGAATATTTTAAAAAATAGTATGAGAATAGAGTGTATATTTGGAAGTAATAAAGATTCTCTGAAATTATTTATTTGATGTTTTGAATTTTTTGGTTAAGTCTAATTTACTGTAACACGCGACGTCGGGCCGGCGGAAATCCCGACTTATCTCCGACTGTATTAAGTCGGGCGCCAAACGAAATTTTCTACCTGGGAATGTATTTATCAAATGCAAATGTCCAGAAAAACAAATGTAATTTATTAAATAATTTTTTAAATAATAATTCTACGAGTACTTGTCTTTTAGCAACTCCATCTTCTCTATTAGTCATTTGTTCATTAAATAATTATTAACTATATTCCTTCAAAATGTATTTCAAAAAATTCAATGGCTAGGAATATACAGTTGTGATTATAATCTATAGATAAATAATTGTTCAAACAATAATTAAACACCCGTAACCGTTTGTTTAAAAAAAATCTATTATATAAATAATAAATATACAATGTTACTATTTTTTTTACAAGATAATATATAATATAGCTATATATATTATTATTTATCCCCTCAAGCGTTTGATTTACTAGAAGCGACATTATCTACATTTATACTACAGAGGGCTTGATGGTAACAATTACCGACGGCGCAATGTAAATATATTAAAAAGTAATGGCAATATTATTAGAAAAGGACGGCGAAAACGGATATGACGCTCTTTTTTTGACTTTTGCCTTTTACTCCATACAACTAAATCCCGGACCCGCGCCGAAAGATGTTTACACATAAAAAAAAAACACAAAATTGAGGCTATTCGAGGTACATAAATCTGTGATTTTGTTTTGATCATTATTTCACTTAATTTGTTTAATCTGTATAAAGAATTATAATTCTTAGTTATATTCTTAGTTAATACCTTACGATGATCGGTATTCACAATGAAAATTTTAGAAAAAAAAGATTATAAATATTTATCAATTCAAATTCCTTCACTATAAATTACTACGGGTTTTTTATTTACTACATCATTTACTTACGTTAGTACCGTTTTTTTTTTTTTTTGCTCATACTAAAAAAAGTTATTTATAGTTTTTCAGTAAAAATCATATAAATATAAATTAAGTGAAAATTCAGAAAATATTTAAGTTAATAGAAATATTATACTCGAATAAATAAACATAGATGTGTATACTTCAAGAGCGAGATTAGTTTTTTTTTTCTATTTAATTGAGCTAACCCGGTTTTATTTTTTTTTTTTTTTGGATGGATAATAATAAATTGTTTATTATAGCGGACCATAAATTCAATAATTCAAATTTCAATTTGATATAAATTGTAAAAAAAAAAAAAAAATTGAACTTAAACTGTTTTGTGAGATCTTAAATGAACTTTCATTAGCTTCTCAAATAAAATCACAAGTTTTTCCGAGGTCTCCAAACTCTTCTAAAGGCTTGAATTAAAAGACTTCGAAAGCATTCAAATCTCAGTCTTTCAGAAGCGTGATTCAAAAGACTTCAAAAGCGTTCACATTTTTCAGTCTTTTAGAAGCTTGATTTAAAAAACTTCGAAAGTTTTTAGGTTTAAAAAAAAAAAAAATTCAATAAATACGATTTCGAAAGCTTGTAGTATTAAAATTAAAGGCTTTAAAACTTATTTCAATGAAAATGTTATTTGGGAAGCTAATGGAAGTTCGTTTAAGATCTCACAAGACAGTTTAAGTTCAATAAAGCGCGATTTAAGACTGAGTTTTTTCTGTTCGGGACTCAGAAAAAATTCAAACTGCCTGATATAAAATTGTTAAGATTTTTATCATTTTGTATATTAAAAAACTATATTTCGCGGATTTTAATTAATATGTAGCTGTTATCATTTATTAATTGATGTTATTGGTTAATTTTTTTTTATTCAAATATTTTTTGAAAAAAAAAAATTCAAGTTTGATTGCTTGTAGTGTATTTAATTTTACAATTTACTCTAAATATTTATTTAAGTTTTCATGTTATAAAATTTTTTAAAATAACAAAAATTAGAAACTCAAAGTCTAAGAAGTAAATATATTCACTTATTTTCAATTGATGATGTGGTTGAGTGGTCAACCTATCCGACTTCCACCCAAGAAACCTGTGATCGATCCGGTGCAGATTTTTGTTTTTTGGAAAAATTTTACAAATTTGAAAAAAAAAAAAAAATACTTGATAATCAAGTTATAAATTTGCATAAAATCTCGGTGTTACCCCGAGTCGGCGGAATTTGTTGCCACCACTTAGATTTTCAAATGGTCTCACGATATAATCTCGGGGTCACCTCTTGAAATAGTTCGGTTCCATTGAGCCTTGTAAACAATGATTTTTTCACAGTAGCCCGTAGAAATAATCTGGGGGTATTCTCGTAAAAAGTGATCGGTACTGCGAATTTTGTAAACAATTGTTTTTTCTGAGGGCCCGTAGACAAAATCTCGGGGTAATCATTAAATTGCCGTGTTCAAGGTATGTTAATTAAAAGTGGCTGATAAAAAAAATTAATCAAACGAATAGAAAATTATCATATTTCGTAATGACTTTATTTATAATTATTAATAATTAATTTAAATTGAAGCGGAGATTTTTTGAAGTGAAACTTCTTTTTTTTTTTTCGAAAACTATGTACCGAGGAAAATTTAAACCTATGACTACCTAATTACTAAACCCATATCTCTACCCGCGCGACTATCGGACCGTTATACTTATAGATTGGGTTGACCAGGTGAATTTATATATCAATTTATACATCAATAGACAGTAAAAATACATTTTAAATCAATAATTTATAATATTTAAATAAACAATTGGCTAAGAAAAAAGATGTATTTGCAAAAAAAACGAGTCTTTGTATAATAAATGTTTAAAAAATTATTTACGCAATTTCATTCGTTTTTTTAACTAATAGACAATTAAAAATTTTCTAAACAATTATTATACAAGTACCCGTCTTTTTTGCAAATACATCTTTTCTTTTAGCCAATTGTTCACTTAAAAATTATTAATTATTTATATAAAATGTATTTTCATTTGTCTATTGGTTAAAAAAACAAATATTATTGCTTAAATAATTTTTTAAACAATTATTGTACAAGGACTCGTCTTTTTTGCAAATACATCTTTTTTCTTAGCAGATTGCTCACTTCAAAATTATTCATTATTTATTCGAAATGTATTTTTAATTGTCTATTGGTTGAAAAAAAAAGATGAAATTGCGTAAATAATTTTTTAAACAATTATTTTAGAATTACTCGTCTTTTCCGCGAATACATCTTTTTTCTAAGCTACCTCTAGCCAATTGTTCACTTAAAAATTATTAATTAATAATTTAAAATGTATTTTCAATTGTCTAATGGTTAAAAAAACAAATATTATTGCATAAATAATTTTTTAAACAATTATTATACAAGTACTTGTCTTTTTTTCCCCGATACTTTAGTAACCCGAGAAAATCTAGCGGCATCCCTTGATATACTGCGTGTTACCTCAGGATTATCTCAGGAATTTTTTTAGTTTGTATATTCTAGTGAAATTCACAGGGCACCACGAGATAAAACAAAAAAGCAATGTGATTTTCTCAAGGCATTACTTAATTTGATTTCGGCTTAATTCCGCAAAATTGTACAGAATATCAACATGAATCTGAGAAAATCTCGATGACATACAATGTGCATTTCACTATCACGCACACAGAAAATATAAGTCGAACCCTAAGTATTGCCTTGAGATAATCAAAGTGAAATTCTCTCCGTATACGTTTTTTTAATATTTTTTTTATCATCATCATCATTGTTATCGTCATCATTATTTTCTATTCCATAAATATTAACTTCTAAATTATTTTTATTTTCAAAAACTCTAATTTTTTTACATGTTAATGAAAAAGTTATTCCACTACAATTTAATTTATCAATATATTCTGTACAATTACTCACTCGATTACTATGGCTAGATACTTTATATAAACATGCTGAAACAGACCAAATAAAACAAAAATTATCCGAATTTATAACGTTCACAACTGAATAACTTATTTGTATCGATAATGGTAAGTCATCAAACGATGAATTACTACCTCGTATTGGTGTATAATCATTGACCTGAACTTCAAGATGTAAAATTTAAAGTAAAGTCCAACCAGATCCTTTTAATTGTACTTCTTCAACATCTTTTCACAAACGTTTGAAATTATCATTAGATATTTGATTTAGATCTGATGATTGTAGAACTTTAAAACTATCTTTACTGAAATGTTTTTATTCAACTTCTACGTTTTTTATGTGTTGTTTCTGAATTTCATAGTTTAAAGCTAAAACTATATTAACATTCAATGCATTCTTATCTTGCAGAATATGTGTTATGTGATTAATTAACATTTTTTTAGCATCAAATTTTTATGTTTTAAATTCACTATAACACCTGTTCTCATTCTATTTTTGAATAACGTTAACAATTTTTTATTCGAATTGTTCAATGAATTATCTTCAACCGCTGAAGAAACACCAACACCTCGTACTTAAATAATTTATTGTAAAATAGTTTAACCTATTTTACAATAAATTACTCTTTGAGCAACTGACAATTTTTTTATTGTTAAATTAAACTTTGTAATATCTCTACGTATTGAAAAAATAGAGTAAAGTTGAGCTTGAATTGGATTCAGTTCAAGAAGCTGATATGTTTTTCGGTAATCTCATCGAATCATTTTATGTTGTTTACATAAATCTATCATGTTTCTCTGATTAATTGATTAGATAATCTAAGAAAATTAGAAAATATCAGTACGAAAGCTCATGGAATCGATAAGATAATTACGAATATACGTCAAAATTATGAAAATATAGATATAGAATAAGGATTTTTGAAATATGAAAGGATGTTATTTTTTGAGGTTATGCAAGTTTGCTCAAAAAATAATTAATTGTAAAATAGATTAAGCTCACTATCTAAAATCTGAATGTTGAGCACTAGTTTACAGTGAAATGAAATAAAAAAATATTGCAACACTATCCGTGGGACTCCTAGATACCTACATTGGGAGCGAGCTCTGTCCATTATATTATAATAAAAAAGTTATCAATTTTAATTTAATTAAAAAAGTAACAATTCTTTTCGAAATGTATCTCAACGGTGTAACTTGAAAGATTCTGAACACCTTGAGAATAATAATAATAATAATAATAATAATAATAATAATAATAATAATAATAATAATAATAATAATAATAATAATAATAATAATAATAATAATAATAATAATAATAATAATAATAATAATAATAATAATAATAATAATAATAATAATAATAATAATAATAATAATAATAATAATAATAATAATAATAATAATAATAATAATAATAATAATAATAATAATAATAATAATAAAAAAAATAATAATAATAATAATAATAATAATAATAATAATAATAATAATAATAATAATAATAATAATAATAATAATAATAATAATAATAATTATAATTATAATTATAATAATAATAATAATAATAATAATATATTATAATTATAATAATAATAATAATAATTATAATTATAATTATTATAATTATAATAATAATAATAATAATAATAATAATAATAATAATAATAATAATAATAATAATTGAAGAAAAAAAATTCTACATATTAGAAGAATAAGATTTTACACAGTATCTGTATGTATAAAAACAACATGAATGTTTAGTGAAATCTTTTCAAATATAAAAAAAAAAAATTCTTTTTAGTAAAGATAAATAAACGGTTGAATGCAATTTTAAGTTTTCTATATTTTAGAATATTTCCAGTAAAGTCAATGAAAATTATAATACCTTAAATTCAATTGTCAATTGCTTAAATTATTACTTTCCTACAAAATAGAAATAACAATATGATCTTACTATAACTGCATTCTAGAAAACATATTTCATAAGTAAATTATTGTCAATTTCTAGATATTGGGGCACAGGCGATACTAGTTTTCATGAAAGATACTTTTTCTAAAATATAAAAAATTCTAAATCATATTAGAATTAACTTTCTAGATTCATTTTCTACTTTACTTAAAATTTTTATGTAAAAATATAAAATATAGACATCATTTAGTTGAATTACTTATTATATAAAATATTTGTAGTAATTATTTACTCATTTATGACTAATTACGATCAGTTAAAAATTAATTTAAACTTTTAATAAAATTCCATCTATAAACGAAAATTTTTTACATTTCAGAAAAAAAATATTATTTTTCAACAAAGATTTAATAAATATTTAATAATTTAATAATATTTAATTTCTATTTTATCAAGTAATTATGATATTCAATTAAAATGAAATAATAATTTCATCCAATTTCTCTTTCTAATTGGTCTATACTGTTTTTTTTTTTAACAAATTAACAATAATTAACTAGGGAATAAAAAGTACAATAATTTTTAAAAAAATATTAAATCTTAAACAATAACAAACGAAGAATCATGATGTACAAACGATTTGCTATAAAATCTCATTACAATAAAAATATCAGCTATTTAAGTATATATATGAATTGTCGGCTATCTGTCAACTGCGAATTTTCAATAATTAATTAAAATTAATTCGGGGGGTGACAAAAAAAATTAATTACATTACAATCATCTACAAACCAATTACAATCGATTACAATCATTCATTTTATGTCGGCCCGTCACTTGTCGGCTAACTATTAATAAAGTGTCTTTTTTTGTACAGATTTTGTTTTCTATAATCTCTAAGTTGGACGTGTTGGAATCTTCATTAAAGGATTTTAAAGGTCTTTTCTGACCTTTCTGAGGTTTCTTCATCGCCAAAAAATTTTTTAAATTGAGATATGGACATCCTTTTTTTCCAAATCTCGTACACCATTGTTATAGCTGGTAACTCTTATCGAACTTTTAAGCTTATCGTAATCGTATCGGATCGTATCGTATCGTAATCATAGTATCTCTAAAGAAACCTAAGATTCGCAGGTTCACGCAAATTAAGATTTTTTTGTGGCCAAGTAGTTTTGATTCAACAAATAACAAAAAATAAAATACTTTGCACACAAAAAGTGTCAAGTATTCAAAATAGTAGTTGTGATGTAACTCATTTTGTTCTCCATCAGTTTTTCATACAATTAAAACGAAAATTAGCATTTCTCGTGCCTTCAATAACTATTATTGATGTATTAACATCTTTAGGTGCAGGTCGGGTATGTAGTCCCGTAAAAAAAATTGGAATCTACCATTTTTGAATTTGGATTTGAAAAAATTAGAAAAGTGTCGCGATTAGAAGGGGATTAGATGGTTGGGGTTGAAAGGGTGCGGAAAAATTTTTTAAGGGTTGAAAAAAAATAAAAAGGGTAAAAAATAGGTGTTTTTCGAATATATCGCGGCGGTTATTATAGTCGCGTAAAAATAGTTTTAGTAAAAATTATAGAGAAAAAAAAAATCTACATTTCGTTTTTAGACAAATTTCTAATATCTAGTGGGGGTTGGGAGGAAATCGCGATTGAAGTTTTGGGGTAAAACACGTATTTTCAATCGAGGGGAAATTTTATCGCGTATACGATGGGGTCGCGTCTCTCTTTCATCGGTCCATTCGTAGGGGGAATATCAGCATACGAGGCAAATAATTATGACTAAAATAAAATAATATAAAATAAATTAAAATAAAATAAAATAATAAATTTATTCAAATTTTCTAATTTTGCAATTTCTAATTTGTTTAAACAATTGTCAATAATGAACACATAATTTTATAAACAAAAATGCATCAATTAGTTAAAAATATCGGAAAAATTACTGTAAAAAAAATTTTTTTTTTTTTTTTTATAAATATTTAAAAATTTTAAATAAATAAATTAGTGGAAGGGGGAAGAGGTGTGAGTGGATCGCGAAAATGACCTAAGACTGATTAATGTATATGGGGAGGGCTTTTTCAATTCACCAAGTTGAGAACCTTCTATCTTCAGAAAATTTCATAGTTAATATTTTCTTTATATATAAGGTCCCAAAAGCTCATTTTAATTTTTTTAGATTTTTCGCAGCGCCACTTGCCCCTCCCCCTCGATTTTAATAATTCGTCTCAAGAGGTAAGTACCATTTTGCCCGTTTTTATTTTGATGAAAAATTTTATGCAGATTCTATGATGAAATTGATGAACATTTTTCATAAAATTGGAGTGGGCATTATACGCGAAGTATTTTTTTTTTTTTATTTAAGATTTTGCAAAATTTTGAATTTTCGAATTTTTTAAAATTTAAATATATTTTTTAGACTGAAAAAAAAAAAATAAAAATAAAATTTGTCTATCAAAAAAACGATATATCGATTATTTTCCAAAGAAAATCAATTTTTTAACTTTTTGACACGAAAATAATTATTAGTAAAGTTTAGACTATTTATTTTGAAAACTTAAAAAATCGATTTTTTTCAAAAAATAATCGATATATCGTTTTTTTGATAGACAAATTTTATTTTTATTTTTTTTTTTTGAGTCTAAAAAATATATTTAAATTTTAAAAAATTCAAAAATTCAAAATTTTGCAAAATCTTAAATAAAAAAAAAAAAATACTTCGCGTATAATGCCCACTCCAATTTTATGAAAAATGTTCATCAATTTCATCATAGAATCTGTATAAAATTTTTCATCAAAATAAAAACGGGCAAAATGGTACTTACCTCTTGAGACGAATTATTAAAATCGAGGGGGAGGGGCAGGTGGCGCTGCGAAAAATCTAAAAAAATTAAAATGAGCTTTTGGGACCTTATATATAAAGAAATTATTAACTATGAAATTTTCTGAAGATAGAAGGTTCTCAACTTGATGAATTGAAAAAGCCCTCCCCATATATAATAACGAATTATTGGTCTATCATAAATTTTTTTTTTAATAATTATTAAAAAAGTTATTAACAATTTAATTTTTAAATGATTTTTTTTTTTTTTTTTTATTTAAATTCAACATTTTTCCCGAAAAAAAA
>WSYQ01001656.1:0-11418 GCA_011426435.1 Lysiphlebus fabarum
ATATAGATATATATATATAAAATTTTATTCAAATTTTTATTTGATAGTATAGATTTATTTATTTATCAATTTATTCAATTATTTAAAAATTTTAAAATAAATATATTTTACATCAAAATTGAGTGCGCTGAACTTTAAAAATAATTTTTTATTTTAAATTTATGTAAAATTATTTTTATTTTATTTGAAATAATATCACTCAAGTTTAATTTAGTTTAAAAAATACTGCTCTTTATATTATTTTTATTATATTTTTTATCATTATTTTATAAAAAAAAAATCTCAGAGTGATTCAATCATGAGGGTCCGTCAAGGTGGCGCCACACCGCGTGCAATTGACTATAATCTTCTTGAAAAAAATAAATAATAAAAAAAAATCACTGTATAGAATATAACTTTAAAATCCTTTTGGTATCTCCCTGTTTTAACTGAACGTGTTTCTTTGGTAAAAAAGGCGGCACAATCAGAAGCCAAATGATAATAAAAAAAAAAAAAAATGAAATGAAAAAATAAAAACAAATGATAGAAATAACAATTCAAGTCCAGTCAGTTGAATTTATATTTGCTGGGTCGGCTTGTGCTAACTAATGGCATTCAAAATTAGTCCTGCCGACTGAAAAATTTTTGAATACCTTTTGTATACTGTTTTGATGCCACAACAACTTACAACAATCTATCAGGGTAGGACTAAATATTTACTGTCTGTGGGTACACGGTAGCAAGACCGCAATTGTAGCCTTCTTTCGATATTAGTTTTAGACTTCTTGATACCCTCCCTACTGTCAGACATTTATATATATTTTTTCATTTATTTTATTTTTTTTTGCAATCCATCACGGGTTAATTTACTTTTTTTTTTTTTTTTTTCTCAATACAATAAATAATAAGTGTAAGAAAAAAAAAAAAAAGAACCGGTTATTTACCGTAAGCTTTATTTTCATTGTTCCCTTTGTAGAAAATAATAAAATTATTATAAAATTATTATAGACACAAAAAAATAAATAAAATTAATAAAAATATATATAAATGTTTTTACTCGTTAGTTGTTACTGCATATAGTGTCTATTACATTATGCAAAAACACAAGACAAACTGAAAGTCTTACGATGTCATCAGTTTTTTTTTTTTTTTTTTTTTTCATTAAATCAAGAAAAAAATAAAATAATTTTTGCACTATTGACCGTTGTTTTGAAACGATAGTTGAAGTGTCAAACAATAAATCATTTGATTTACAATATATGAACAAAAAAATAAAATAAAATAAAAAAAACTGTCGAAGAGGTGCATGTTGAGGTTCATAATGCTTGTGGCGTTCTTTCACTTTAGCTTTTACTTCATAAACTATTTATAATTGGTTTTTTTTTTTTTTTTATTTTTTAATTTAAACGCACTTATTTGGTGGATAACTCTCTCATAACTATTTACAACTTGAACATATATCATCATACACTTGGCAATATGTAGCTTTTTTAATTACTCACGTTAAAATATAAAAAAATTAAAAATTAATATCACAAATTACGCATTATTAAATTCATATAGTTGAACTAATTTCTAATGATAATTTTTTATATTCACAACTGTGTTTAATTAAAATTAAAAATAAATTATTCACTGTTATTTTTAAATATAAAAATATATATCACTAATTTAATACTATATTAAAATTAAAATGAAAATAAAAAACCATAATATAACTTAAAAAATTATTAGTTTTATGATTATTAAAAATAATAAAAAATAAAACACATTTTAAACAAATATTTCTTTCACTTATAACAGTATAATATTACAATTAAATAAAAAAAACTGTTTATCATAAATTTTACTGATTTTTTCAAAGAAATAACTCGTTTAGATGATTAAATTTAATTTACCAGAATAAAATTAATTTCAATTGTTGTGGTCAAATTCTTATATATTCTCATATTATTGTATAATTTTAATCAATTTTAACATTAATTTTTTATTGTAATTTATTTTCTCTTTATAGTTTAAAAAAAAATAAAAAAATTAAAATAATATAAAAATATATATTCTCGAAGGTTGTTTAATAATAAATTATGTGAAATTATTTCAGTATATGATATAGCCTTGCGTGAAATTTAATATAGAATGAAAACAAAACGTATGCCATAATTTGTTCGTTACGAGAATCTTCATGAAATAAAAATAAAAAAAAATATATATATTTAAAAAAAGCATACGGTATAGGATAAATTCATAAGGTGAATATATAAATATGCGTATGTATACAATATTACAATATGTATAACAGAATGATTGATAATCGATCGGTTGGACGTCGAGGTCATAGTCGCGTATCCAACGAAGATGAATTTGTTCCGCGCCAAGTCCTAATTGTGCACAGTCAGTGGTCTCACATTGAATGCGTCTGTATTGCCTTATTTTACGCCCTCAACTATCTCACCATAAAGTGCATCATATAAATACACATATATAAATATATTTTTAATAAATGCAATAATCGTTTTGCATATATATATATATGCAAGTAAATATCATTTGTATTTTGCTAAAAATAAAGTTGACTTTGACCCCCTATCGATCACATCGATCCTTGTCAAATATAAAAGTTTATATTGTCCACAAAATGAAAAAAAATAAATATATATATACAAACAGTTTGAATATAAATATACTGTCTTATATAATCAATGGACTCTTTATTTCACTGCATCTAATTTTATCCAGAACTCTTATGGAAGATTGATTGTTCTCGATGAAATAAATATCAAAAAAAATATATATATTATTATATGAGATCAACATTATATATCATATGAATTTTAAATGAACTAAAAAAAACATATATATATTATTTATTCATTTTTTTTTTTATTACAATGTCTCGCAGCAATGTTCGATTTATTTATATTTTTATATATGAATATGAGAATATTATTTCAGCAAGAACAACCTCGTTAGTCAATGCTATATAATTCCTCCCTTTTTTTTTTTTTTTTCTCATTGTTTTATTGTATCATCCTTCACATGTCATTCTTGATCAATGATCGATAGTTTATTAATCTGATGGATTATTTTATCAATTGTTTTTAACAATTTAGCTGTCATTCTTGGCACTTCAATGTGTCAACAAACAATTAGGAACATTGTTTTGTCTTAAAATCAATACTGAACTTGAAAAATATTAATTATAATATTGCAAATATTTGAATTGTATTTTTTTTTTATAAATTATTTTTATGTACATTTATAAAATCAATTTAAAAAAAAAAAAGGGTGAATGGTTATTCACCCCTGTAGTGAAACCTATAACTTGTTGTTTATTGCAAATAAAGTGACTATTGACTATTGATGGACATTAAAAAAAATGACAGAATATCATAAATTCTCATTATCATATTATTCTCATTTATAAATAACAAATTAAGTTACCCCCGCGTGAAACAACATATATAAAGATTTAAATCTACACTTTGATAGTTTGCACAAACATGATCAAAATAATACTATATAAAATTGATCTATGATAAATTTTTCATCTTCATTGACGTTATGTCTAAACCACCCATCGTGATTTATGTGTTAAATTAAAAATAAACAAATAAAAAATATATATTTATGCATGTGTGTTTGTTGAATAGTAATTGAATAAATATTTATATCCATTCGACTATCACATGATTTATAAAAAATACACACCTATTTTGTATATATAATTGCCAAAGTCACTGATCACCTGTAGAATAACTATTTACTTATATTGTTAATATTGAAATAAAGAGAAATGATATAAAACAACCGTTGAAGAGAAATTTAGAAATTATAAAAAAATTTTTGATGACATACAATATAATGATAACGAGCTTCTCAATCACATTCATTGCATCAAAACTTAGTATAAATGTTGTAATAAAAAATATATATATAAATATAAAAGAATAAATAAAAATAAAAAATTATATTGTATTAATAATTGAAAAGGAAATTAGGATAGCGGAAGTGATTTGATGAAATCGTTGAGTTAAAAAATATAAAATAAAAAAATTTTCCTCTAATCAGTTTAAATTAAAAAATATATAAAAAAAAAAAAAAATCAACTTCGTCACGCCCCTTAAAACATTTATGAATCAAAATAAAATGTAAAAAAAAAAAAAAAAATTAAGAAGATGAACGGAATATAAAAAAAAAAATGAAAAAAAAATTAGACGTCGTTGAAAGCCATAATATACAAACTAAAAATGCCTTGGGGTCAAGACTCATTCGGATGCTGATTGCGCTCGTTTACATTTGGAAAAATATATAATAATTGTTTGCCACTGCTGGCCATAACATCATCAAGCATTAAATATGTTAGGACATCCAGGTATTTTGAAGAATTAGTTTGGTAGCAAATAGAAGAAGCCCCTCGAGGAGGTGATTATTATTTTTTTTTTTTTTTTATTTCTTCATTTTATATATATAAACTTCTTCATATATAAATATAATAATAAATATATCCACGTGTACTATTTAAAACACCTTATTCTCACGATAACTCATTTTTATTTTGTAATCAAATTTTATAAAAATGATAAATTAAATCATTAATGAAACTGTCAAAAAATAGGAAAAAAAGATACAAAAATAAATTGATAATGAAAGTTTTTTTAATTTAAAATTTTCTTTTTTTTTTTTTTTTTTTTTTGTTGAAAAAATAATACAATTGTTCAGAGTTAATGAAAATTTCACGGGTGTCAATTGAAGGTGTAGCTAAGGAAGAAATTATTTGCAATATCCTGGCGACACTCCCTCAGTTTTATTTTGACATGGTTTTTAACGTTGAGGGAATCGAATTAGCATAAATCCTCGTGGGAGGACAATGAAGCGTAATGCAAAAGTGAATATACATGCAAGTATATATGAAACTGAAAGTGAAGAGACAAAAATAGTTTTTTTATTTAAAATTAAAATTTAAAAGTTGAATGAATAAAATAAATTAAACAGAAAAAAATAAAAAAATCATCATAAAGTTTTTATTTAAAAAGTCAAAATATTTTGTAAAAGTATAATATTGGTTAATTTATTTAAAGTTGCGGCGGGGGTTGTTATAGAGGTCATGTTCCAATTACTCAATAGAGTAAAATAAAATTATAAAAAATATATAAATAATCACCCACAAACTGGTCAAGTCCATTCACATGAGGATGCAGCCAATACGCCTGTTCTTCAGGACAATCGAATAAGTGGGAGTTACAACTGAGCATTTACCTACGTGTCGTTATTTTTTATTTTTTCTAAATATTATTATTTCATTAATTTATATATATATTTATTTATATATTTATAATAATTTTTCATAATTTTTTTTTTTATAATATTTCTTGCATTACAAATATTTCGACACCTTTTCATTTCAATTTCATATATATATATAATATTTCTAAGAAACAGTTGGAGTTTAATATTCAATTTTCTGACTCATATAGACACACACCACAACAACACATGAAAAATATATAGGTATATATATTAACAGTGGAAAATTATTTATATATTTTGTGTTGGGTATTAACATGCAATAAATATTGAATCGTAAGATTGGATAATTATCCAAACCAACAGAATATCTTGTACACGAATTGTATGTTGCTGTTGTTGTTGCTGTTGTTGTTGTTGCTGTTATATATTTATATAAATGTATTGAGTAACATACATGTATAAATATATTTAGACAACATCTGGTCGATCAATATCGTATTGATCTTATCCCTGATTGTGGAGGAGTTAGTAAACGATATTACCATGATTTTAAACTCGTAGATTTAACTGAAGAATTTTTTTTTGTTTTTTTGTCTTATTATATATCGTGTTTTGTATAAAACTACGATCCACCTGGATCACTTAATTGATAGATATATACAATACAACTTTTTATATATTATTTTATTTCTGCGTATGTATTTTCATATATTTACCATGTAACTTGGTATTTATAAATTTATTTTAAACTTCATTTAATATATTTATTTTTCAAGTATTAATTTTTATTTATATATAACTTTATTGCAAGTTTTAAAAAATATTTATTACTATCATATCACTTCGTTAATAATATTTAATACTTGGAACATTAATACGTACAAAATAATCTTAACTTAAAATACTTTTTTGAATATTATAAATTGATAATATCGTTATGTGTTATGTGTTATGTAACGAGTAGCCAATTACTGAAGAATTTTGTTGGATTGTTTATCACGAGTTTGGATGATCTATAGTACTGCTGTATCGCGTGCAAATTATTCATTTCTAATCATCAGATATAAATTCGTGACTCATATATTTAATGATATTGAAAATTTATTAAAAAATAATACAAAAATTATTTTCAATTATTATTGAGGTTGAATAATTTTTATTTTTTTGTATATTATTGTGTTGTTTTATATGATAAACCCTTTAAAGGTCTGAAAAGTTTGTTGAACCTTATGATTTTTATTTTCATTCTTTAATGATTCTTTTTTTCATTTTATATTTATTTATTTTTATTTTGACTCTTCTTTTTTGTTCTATGAAAATGATAATATGATGTAATTTGTGTTTCATTCACCCACGTTTTAGTGAGGTGAGGCCTATAAGGATTGTTGACTGAGACATACATTGTTGACCGCGTTCAAACACATACAATATATAAATATATATAAATTACGAAACTTGCAAAACTACCACGCTATATTATCCCGCCCAAGGGTGTTAGTCACAGACAGGCGTCATATAGAAGAATCACAAAATCATGTCGATCAGTATGAATCACTCTTTTTCTATTTTTATATTAAATTTACTTTCAATAATCATCAGTTTCATTGACTTACTCATTTCCTTTATTTGATTTTATAATTCTCATGTCAATAGACTATCAAAAAAATTCAACAAAAATGAAATCTTTCATCTTTCTCCCCAAAAAATAACATGTTTATATAAAAATTCATTTAAACAATTATTACATAAAAATAATAAATAAAATCTCTCATGAAAATATAAATTGATCTTGAATACTTGAAAAAAATAAAAAAAAGGGTTCTTTTTTTCTTGTTCATCTCTTTAATTTTTGAACCGTCTTAAAAACCCTGCAGCATCATATATACAAACATCTTTTGCGTATATATATATATACAAATATCTTGTTATATTTTTCATTTTATATTTACCTGTAGTAGTATTTGCGGAATTACAAGTTCCCACGGGCCACTGTCGGGAGGAGTTGCATTTTGAATTTGAAAAACATGGCAATCAGTGTAAACTGCATCAACAGTACCATATACCTCTTGAGTGAACAAGTCTCGTGTACATTATGTGACCAAGTAAAACATCTCTAACTGCAAACGTTCAAGAATAAAAACCGCAAATGATGCGACTAAAAAGAAAATTTAAATTTTTATGATGTGTTTAGGTATATTATAATAATTTAAAAAAAAATAATAAATTATTTAATAATCACACTCGCATATGTATAATATATTATTATAAATTTTTAATAATAATAATAAACAATTGAAGTCGATGAAATATTTGTAGTAGTATCAGAATCAAGAGCCGTTGGGTTGGCGTTGATGACCCATGACCCTGCACACCCACGCATCTTAGGAATGCTTATATACACACTTTTATATTGCACTTTGCAGTAATAACTAATAACTCCAAAAAAAAAAATATATATATAAATAATTTTATTTTTAACTCATTTTTTTGTCCACGTAAAGTTACGGTTTATACTTTATATAGAAAATAAATAATGAAATAATAATAAATATAAAAAAAAAATGTTCGAATTTGGCTTTGATCGTTTGTTCTTGGTTTGGCCAAAGTGAGAGTGGAAGTCATTTGAAATAAATTACAGTCTATTGCTGTGAATTATAGTAGCCTGCCGCTGGGTACCGTAAACCCCATGAGTGCCTATCAAAAATGGGCACCGAAAAACCGGATCGTCGGCAATTAATTGCCATCGTATAGGACGAAGTGAAATCTTCCAACATTACCAAAGATCATCACAGTGATCTTCACAAATAAAATATAAAATAAAAAAAACTAACGATCAACAAAACTATCACGCTGACCGTTTTTGACCTCAATAACCGGATTACCAAAACTCATTCGTGTTCTTTTTCTAATATAAAAAAAAAAAAATAATAAATATATAATAAAATAAAAATGATACAGCCTTGATACTACTAAATGTAGGATGTTATTAAACTTCTTAAATTCTGCTCTCCAAATGGAAGGTTAAAAAACCACCGATGATTTGTCCCGGATGAAAATCTAACGGTCCTTAAAATGATGGATCTGTAGAAAGTTAAAAACTAAATTCACTGTTAAAAAAAAAAAAAATGAGATTATAAAAAAAATTTGCAAATATTAAATATATATATCAGGTTTTGAGAAAAAAATAATAATGAGGTTAACCTTAACTGAGGCACTCTCAAATAAATATGAGAATATATTTATTTATTATTTTTTTTTTTTGTTGAAAAAAATTAACAAACTTTTATCATAAAAAAAAACAGACAATCAATGTTGCAAAATTACCATGTTCACTATCTAATTTTGAAACGTAAATCACAACAAATACATGACGTCATAATACATCAAAATAAAAATAGTTTTGTTGATTGGGTGTAACATATACCAACTAATAACTTAAATATCACAAATAAATTTATGGGGTCAGTCGTAACTCAATATGCAAACATATATTCACACAAGTCTATTTTAATTTTTTTCTTTTCATCATAAAGAAAAAAGAAAATTAAATGCATTGCAAAAAAAAAATACATAAAAGCAAGTAAATTAACATTGTAGAAATAAAATGAAAAAAAAAAGAAAAGAATTATGTTTTTACAGAATAAAAAGATGGGAATAAAAAAAAAAATAAAAAAATCATCTGGTTAAGAAAATTTGTTGAGGTAAAATAGACTTTTGTTCTAACGACTCTGGTTGATAATAAACTTTAGCCACAAACTCGTTTTAAAAGCAAACAAACAAAATATTATTTTATTTTTTTACGCAGAAAAGAAAACAAAAATTAGATATATATTTTCCATTATCGTCACATGAAAATAATATTAAAAAAAAAAAAAACTTTCTCGCCGCATAATGTTTCATTTTGTTTTATTATTGAAATACAAATATATTTTTCTTTTATATTATAAATATTATTTAAAAAAAAAAATAACAGTAAGCATATAATAAAAAAAATAGAAATAAAACAGGGCAAGAAGTGAGATCGCGCACTCATTATTAAACTTCCACGCGATATCATCCCTTTCAATAGAAATTTTTTAATATATTTTTTACTATTATACTGATATTTTACACCACAAAAGTGGCCGCAGAGTTCAATCTCAATTTGAAATCGACTATTTACAAATGCCGACACTGATATTACAGACTTGGATGAATACCAATCGAAAATCGTGGGGTCGTGCTACCTTAAATGATATACCGGCTTTATACTCTTTACTCTATTATATATTTATTATTTATATATTATTTTTATTGGTACCGTTTACTGGAAAATTTACAAAAAAAATACAGGGACAATTTTTTAATGGAAATTTAATTGTTGTACAGTTAAATATTGGCAAGCCAAATAATCTAATTGACTTGTCTCACATTCAGGTCAATTTTCAAAATTTAAAATAAAAAATAATTGTCATTTTATAGAAGAATAAGCCAGAGTTAGTTTTGTAGAAATAAAGCATTTTGGTTGATAATAATTTTTCTAAGTTCGAATATAATGGTTTTATGATTCAATCGTGTAAACAACAATGAAAGACGTTGTTTTCAAGCATTGCACAAATTATTTTTACTCATTTTAAGATTTTGTTGGATTTTGACGCAAACTTTTACCTCCAACTTGGAGTCATCTTTGTGAAAATAAGGCATTTCGGTTACAATAAATTTTCCTATGTTAAAACTTCATCGGAATATGATTGAATTGTGTTAACAACAATGGAAGACGTTGTTTCAAAGCATAAAATGAATTATTTCTATTCATTTTAAGATTTTATTGGACTTAGACGCAAACGTCGACATCCAAGCCAGAGTCAGATTTGTGAAAATAGGGCATTTCAGTGGAAATAAATTTTTTTAACATCAAATATGATGGTTTTATAGTTTAATCGTCATAACAACAATGGAAGACGTTGTTCCCAATCATTACATAAATTATTTTTACTCATTTTAAGTTTTTATTGGACTTTGACGCAAACGTCGACATCCAGGCCAGAGTCACTTTTGTGGAAATAGAGCATTTCAGTTAAAATAAATTTTTCTAAGATTAAATATGATGGTTTTATGGTTCAATTGTGGCAACAACAATGGAAGACGTTGTTTTAAATCATAAATCAATTTATTTCTATTGATTTTGAAATTTTATTGGACTTTGAACATAACTTCTACCTCCGACTTAGAGTCGTCTTCGTGAAAATAAGGCATTTTCGTTAAAATAAATTTTTCTTGGTTAAAATATGAATAGTTTATGATTGAATTTAAGGAACAATAATGGAAGACGTTGTTTCAAAGCATAAAATAAATTATTTTTATTCATTTCCAAATTTTATGGGACTTGGAAGAAAACTTCTACCTCCGACTTAGAGCCATCTTTGTGAAAATGAGACATTTTCGTCAAAATAAATTTTTCTCGGTTAAAATATTGTAATATTATAATTGAATTTAGTCAACAATAATGAAAGACGTTGTTTTAAATCATAAAATAAATTATTTCTATTCATTTCCAAATTTTATGGGACCTGGAAGATAACTTCCACCTCCGACTTAGAGCCATCTTTGTGAAAATGAGACATTTTCGTCAAAATAAATTTTTCTCGGTTAAAATATTGTAATATTATAATTGAATTTAGTCAACAACAATGGAAGACGTTGTTTCAAAGCATAAAATAAATTATTTCTATTCATTTTGAAATTTTATTGGACTTTGAAGATAACTTCCACCTCCGACTTAGAGTCGTCTTCGTAAAAATAAGGCATTTTCGTTAAAATAAATTTTTCTTGGTTAAAATATGAATAGTTTATGATTGAATTTAGTGAACAATAATGAAAGACGTTGTTTCAAAGCATAAAATAAATTATTTTTATTTATTTCCAAATTTTATGGGACTTGGAAGATAACTTTTACCTCCGACTTAGAGCCATCTTTGTGAAAATGAGACATTTTCGTCAAAATAAATTTTTCTCGGTTAAAATATTGTAATATTATAATTGAATTTAGTCAACAACAATGGAAGACGTTGTTTCAAAGCATAAAATAAATTATTTCTATTCATTTTGAAATTTTATTGGACTTTGAAAATAACTTCCACCTCCGACTTAGAGTCGTCTTCGTGAAAATAAGGCATTTTCGTTAAAATAAATTTTTCTTGGTTAAAATATGAA
>WSYQ01001657.1:0-39166 GCA_011426435.1 Lysiphlebus fabarum
TTTCTTTATCTTTAAGGACAGAAGATAGGGCCTTAAAATTTCCAAAGTAATTTTTTTCATGTGTAATCATCAATATAAAAAAAAAATTACAAAGTAGCCATGGATTTTTTCTCTTTTAGAAAAAATTAATTGAAAAAAAAAAAAAAATATATTTTTATCTTCAAGGACATGAGATAGAGCCTTAAAATTTCAAAAATATTTTTGATTATCGTGATTCTTTAATATAAAATGAAATAACAAGGTAGCGTTGTTTTCATCCGGTTTAAAAAAAAGTAATTAAAAAAAAAAAAAAAAAATTTTTTTTATTTTTAAGGACAGAAGATAGGCCCTTGAAATTTTCAAAGTAATTTTATTCATGTGTTATTAAGAATATAATTAAAAAAATACAAAACAGCGTTGATTTTTTCTCGTTTAGAAAAAATTAATTTGAAAAAAAAAAAAAAAAAAAAAAAATTTATTTAATCATTAAGGACATAAGATAAGGCCTTAAAAATTTCAAAAGTATTTTTATTTATTGTGATTCTTTAATATAAAATAAAATTACATGGTAGCGTCTATTTTTACCCGGTCAAAAAAATCAATTTAAAAAAAAAAATAATATTTTTTTTCAACCCTTAATGACATGAGATAAGACCTTAAAATTTTAAGGATAGCTTTCCTTTTTATCTATCACTCAAGTACTTTATTACTTTCTTATTAGCCAAAACTATAAAAAAATTAAACCCGGGGCCCATGTTTTGATATGCGGCTGAAACTAGCCTCCAAAGGTAGCCGCCGCAGAGTTAGCGAAAGCGACTATAGGCGCACCGATCAAGTAGAACTTTTTTTTTTGGTTTCTTTACTGTTTGTTTTTTATTGTTTAAATAATTATTGTTTATAGATTCAGACACAAATTTTTGTTTGGTTCTATGATAATCTACTTATTCTTAACTTTATATTACAATTTTCAATATAACAAATATGTCGTGATTTAATTGTTTAAATAGATTTTATAACTTAAAAAAAGTATTTAACTTTGTTAAATTTCAGTTATAAAATTTATTTAAACAATTAAATCACGATATATTTGTTATACTGAAAATTGTAATATAAAGTTGAGAATAAGTAGATTATTATAGAATTAAACTAAATTTGTGTCTGAATCTATAAACAATAATTATTTAAACAATTAAAGAAAAAAATTCTATGAGTTGATTTTTTTTTTTTTTTAATTGTTTAAATAAAAATTGTTTATAAAACTCGACACAAAATTTTTTTAATACTATAATACGCTACTTATTCTCTAGTTTATATAACAATTTTTAATATTACAACTGTATCGTGATTTAATTGTTTAAATAGATTTTATAACGTATAAAGTTAAAAAGTTTACTGGGTTTTTTATTTTTCCAATTTATTTAAACAATTAAATCACGATATATTTGTAATATTAAAAATTGTTATATAAACTATAGAATAAGTAGATTATTATAGAATTAAACTAAATTTGTGTCTGAATCTATAAACAATAATTATTTAAACAATTAAAAAAAAAAAAAAATCAACTCTTAAAATTTTTTTTTTTATTGGTTCCTTTACTTTTTTTTTTTTTTTTATTGTTTAAATAAAAATTGTTTATAGATAAAAATTGTTTATAGGGGCAGACACAAAATTTCTTTAATTTTATAGTTATCTACTTATTCTCTTCTTTATAATAGAATTATCAATATAACAAATATATCGTGATTTGATTGTTTAAATAAATTTTATAACTGAAATTTAACAAAGTTAAATACTTTTTTTAAGTTATAAAATCTATTCAAACAATTAAATCACGACATATTTGTTATATTGAAAATTGTAATATAAACTATAGAATAAGTAGATTATCATAGAACCAAACAAAAATTTGTGTCTGAATCTATAAACAATAATTATTTAAACAATAAAAAACAAACAGTAAAGAAACAAAATTAAAAAAAAACTTCTACTTGATCAGCGCGCCTAAAGTCGCTTTCGTTAACTCTGCGGCGGCTACCTTTGGAGGCTAGTTTCAGCCGCATGTTTTGATGCGGCTTTTGTTATGCCGCTAAATGAGTCGCCAGCTTCAGCGTCATCCAGTGTTCTTGATTTATATAAAAATTTTTTTTCTCGTATGATTCATTAATTTTATAGATAAATAAAAGATTTAGTTAGTAAGCTTCGACGTCATCTTACAAACTTATTTTATAACTATCATTTTCAATTAGAACTTTTTTTTTTTTTGTTTTTAAATCTATTATAAATATCTCGAAATAATATAGTACATTGAGTAGTATTGACAAGGTTTGAGATCGATCCAATCGACATGATAAGATTAATATCGATCGAACTATTATATCTTATAATTTATATCTAATTCCATATGTTTTATACACGCATGTTATTCGAATAAAACAAAGAACAAGTCTAAAATTAATCAATAGAAGTAACGGCAAAATTAATTCAAATATCTCAACCCATGCTTTGTATACTCAATGTACTGCTAATTATATTTAACTGTATTCTAATAACAATTTTTTACAGGGTAGTTTGATCAATACTCCACCTCCTCAACAATTTCGAAACGAAAATTTTGATCCTGATAATTCAAGAAACCCAAAATTCTCGTCCGATTACCAGTCTTTAAGCAACAGTAACATTGGTCCTTTTAACGAAGTGAACTTAAATATTGAGCGTCTCAAAGAATCTGGTCCTTCAAATCAAGCTTCTAGCTTGACATCAAGTGTTCCATCGAGCAGCAACTGTAATACAATTGCTGGTAACACTACATTAAACGAACCGTTACCAGTAGATAAAATTGATCGTGCTGATGCAGAATCAAATCGTATTACTTTAACAGTTTTAAATTCTGCTACTACTACACATAATAGTTCATCAGTTGCTTCTTCAAGTTTTATTACGCTACCAACTTATTCATCAACTGCATTATTACCAAGTATATCTGCTGCATCGGGCCATTTAAATTCTACTATTGCTGAACCAAGTCGCCTACCAGCTCAATTAAGTACTCTTTCATCTACAACTTCGTCACCACTTTTATCATCAGGATCTGGTGGATCTAACCACACAACAATTGCGCGTATAAACTCTGTTAATGTTGAATCGAATCGCTTACCAGCAGCTTCACGTTCTGGCACAGAATCAAATCGTATTACACATAATAGTTCATCAGTTGCTTCTTCAAGTCTTATTACGCTACCAACTTATTCATCAACTGCATTATTACCAAGTATATCTGCTGCATCGGGCCATTTAAATTCTACTATTGCTGAAGCAAGTCGCCTACCTGCTCCATTAAGTACTCTTTCATCTACAACTTCGTCACCACTTTTATCATCAGGATCTGGTGGATCTAACCACACAACAATTGCGCGTATAAACTCTGTTAATGCTGAATCGAATCGCTTACCAGCAGCTTCAGGTTCTGGTACAGCATCAAATATTTTCGCGCCAATAGACGGTTCACGCTTAGCTCAAGTGGACCAACCTCTTTTTGGTGCTTCTTGCTTCACAGAACAAATTGAGAACACATCTTCGAGTATAGTAATTCCACTCGAGAGATGGTTGGAGCGCTCACCAAAAGGAGAGCGGGTCCTTGCATATTACAAAAGATATAATACGTTAACCCCTGTATATCAATGCAATATCTGCGACTGTGTTTGGGAACGGGAATTTCACAATATTGTGGATCTTCCACGTGTGAGCTCAGAGCGACACACACAATTGTCTAAAGAAATTTGTAAGTTGTTCTCAACAGAGAAGCCTGGGGTTTATTATTATCCTAGTAAAAAAAACGAATATCCTGCTGGTGGCAAGCTTGTTCAGCAACTTGGTTATTTTAAATCCAAACATTTAAAACATCTCAAGGAATTAAATATAACATCACCAGGTAATTCAAGCGCAGAACCTGAAGCAGCTGAAATTACTGATAGCTCAAATGATATTGCTGAAAAATTGGCTTTTTTAGAAAAAGAAGTTGAGCCTTGGCCTACAGTAAGAGATAATTGGCAAGCAACATTTACTGCTCGGCAAAAAATTTTTAAAGGTCTTCAACTTCATGAATGTTTTGCTCGTTTTCCTTGTTTGAGACAGCCACTTGGTGCAACATTAGTAAGTACTCACGAATTCATATTGTAATCGTCTATACTATTCTAACACTTCTTAGTTATATGTCTAAAAGTTGAATTATTTTTTTTTTTTACTTTATTTTACATAGCTTTTATTTTTTTTATCTTCTACAATAAAAAATTTTTGTTACAGATTACAATCGATTTTGATATTAAATATCCCGAAAAAGCGGAATGTATGAAATCCACTTGGCCATTGCTACGTGACTCTTTAAAGCATTTATTACTTACAACGTACAGACCAAAAGATGAAGCATACAGTTTTGTTTTAGCAAAACTCGCAGATCCGTGTACTTCAAAAAGTACGTATATTTATAAAAAATTAATTAGTCACTTTTTGATGTTGCTTTAATGAATTTTAACACTTTGAATTATTTTATAGATACTATTGATACAATTGTTTTGTGGCTTTTGCCAACGGTTTTTAAACCAGCCTCAAATGTCATTACTTGGAGTGAAGAAGCTGAATCAACAGAAGGAACGAGTCGAAAACAAAAAAGCAATAAAAAACGTAAACTTCCAACTGTAGCTGAATCGCAGGAAGGCCTTTTATTACACGTCGAGGTAAGTTATAAAATAATTTTGTATTTTTTTCAATAGCATCATTAAAATTTTCATTACATTTTTTTATAAATATTTTAAACGCCAAGAAATATCATTAGTGATATTATTTCATTATTTGTAAAAAGATTCATTGAAACAAAGTGGCGTCATAGAAAAAAAAATTACTTTATCATTACCCATTAAAATAGATAGATGATGATAGATTTATTATAACTATTTTGAATTCATAAAATTTAAACGCGAAATTTTTTTTTTCACTGTTTTTTTTTTAAACATTTTAGAAACAAATAGAACAATTCAATTTATTTACTTCTATTTGAAATTATCATAGTGTTTTATCGTTTTTGAACTTTCGTTGTTTGATTAATAAAAAAAGTATGCATTCAAAGTAATTAATAAAGTAATGTTAATAGGTATCATTATATGTATATTTTTGATAGTCATATTTCACAAATTAAATTTGATGAATTCATTTTTGTTTTATTTAAATTTTTTTGCTCTTTACCTTACTTGAGTTTTCAATTCCATTTTCTATCACATTTACATATGTAATAAACTCAGATTATATATATTATGGTAGTTCAAATATTCTGTCTAGGCACGTGAACGTTTTGTTATTTAATAATAATAAAGTAAACAATCGATTTATATAAAATATTTAATTAGAAGCTTCTTCTCTATCTATTAATTGATTTATAAAAAATACGGTATTTTTAATTGAAAGCTAATTAATCACTTGCTTAAAAAAAATATAATTGTGTCTAAATTTGATTTTATTTCGTATAAATATAATTTTTTTTCTGACATTTTCGACTGTCAGTTAATATTACAAATAATAAGTACTTCTTGAATCACCTATTGTATATGAACACTAATAAAAAATTACACATTACAATAATATTTCTATTAATTAAATAAAAATATAATATTACGACGTTATGATATTAATATATAATTATCTGGATTTTGAGTAAAACAGAGATGAATTTTAATCAATACTGTCAACTTAATTATTTTCTACCTTTATTGTTTAAAAAAATTATTAAAAGTTTTACACACAATCATTGTCTATAATTAATAAAATAATAATATAATTAATAAAATATTAAGCTTCCAATTAATACAGCTATACTTCCATATACTTTTCTAAAATTAGGATTAAAAAAAAATATTTACGTTTTTTTTTTTTTTACAACGAGTTACATAAATAATATAATTTCTTATTTGTCTTAAAAATTACCTATACTATTACATCTTATTTCAAAATATTAATTATTAAAAATGTTCATGTGTACATTAAGAAAATGGAATTGAAAATTTAATTTAATTTTTTTTTATCGTTTTTAATTATTTAAAATTAAGATATAAAAGCCGGTTTAAAGGAACATGTAGATTTAATTATTGTCGTGTGTGATGTATATTTTCAGACTGCGAATGACATACAAGAGTCAATTGGCCGAATTCGTCGGTCTATGACAAAAGTAAAAAAAACTGTCCAACCACGACCAGTTATAGTTGGACCAATTGATAATATTGAAGGGTATTATTTATTAATCGATGATGATCTACTCCCTGCATTAAACTCAGCTCATGCAGTTGAAAGTATGTTAAAAATTTACTACGCTTTAGATATTGAGTATCCACCTGAAGCGCGCAGTGCGTGGATATATCTTGCACTTGCAATTTTTGATATTTTACCTAAGAAAAAAGTTTCTGAAGTAATAACTTCATTGGTATCACAAACTTGCGATATTGGTGAGAAATTAAAAAAATTAGGTGAATTAACTGGAAATTAAATTTTTAATTTCGAACAAATAGACATTTTGCGGGCCAATATTATTCTGGTTTATTTATTTATTTATTTTTTTATCATTCTGTTATTTTTTTTTTCTTGTTCAAAGGCCAACTAATCTGTTGTTTATATTATTAAGTTTGTATATATATTATTATAAGAAATAGTAATATACATTTATATCATTTCTAACGTTATTTTCTTAGAAATTTTATTATTAATAAGATTTCCAAGTATATTTCATTGGTACATGGTACTTGTTTGTTTTTTTTTTTATAGTTGTTATATAATAACTATTATATCAATATTTATTGTATTAGGACTTACTGATAAATAATTTTTGACTTGTTTTTTATATTCGTTTATAGTATTTAAGTAAAAATGTCATTAATAAAGTGTAAGTGTTCAAAAACATTTGATACTGTTGAACTTTTTTTTTCACACTTTGATGGGAAAAATCATTTAGAAAAAAATTCTTTTTATGAATGTCGTATCTCAGATTGTGATAGACGTTATGGATTACTTAAACCTTTCCGATCACATTTACGAAAAAATCATCAGATCAAACCACATGAACACAATCAAGCTCCACTTCCTAAAATAACCGCAAACCTTGAAATCGAAAACATTTATGATAGACAATGTACACTTGAAAATCAATATAATAATAATCAAGATAATATCGTTCATAATGCAAATGAAGAAAGAGGAGAAAGTAAAAATAATTCAAACATCACTGAAAATGTCATAAATATGGAAAATACTCATGAGTTCAACACTATTTCAGACATTGATGTACGAAATACTACAGAATTTGAGATTTTCAATAGATTATTCAAAGATAGCATTTCACACTTGATATCGAAATTTCACTCTGAGTATAACATTCCTCGGAATTGTGTTCAGAAAATTATTTTAGATTTTCAATCAATTTTTAATAGTCAGGCAATGTCTTTTTTTGAAAGTAAAATTGTTGATTTATTGCGGGAAGGTCATAGTAATGAAGGAAATATTCAACTTATTGAAACAATATTTAATTCACTAAAAAATCCTTTTTCCGGATTAGAAACAGAATATAAACGGTTCAAAAATTTAAAGTCTCATAGCAAATTTATTCCTCCGAAAGATATTGTCATTGGTTTTGAAGATAAAAAAAAAAAAAAGGGTAATACAACTATAGTTGAGCGCGTAAACGTTGTCCATCAATATTTTCCTATTGCATTAACATTAAAAAATTTTTTTGAGATGGAATCGGTATTTGATACAGTAGTAGAGTATACAAATTATCTTGAAAATATAGAAGATAAACAAGTCATTTCTCATTTTATTCAAGGTGAGCTCTGGAAAAAAATGTCATCCAACTTTCCTGGAAAAAGGGTGATACCGTTATTTCTGTATACTGACGATTTCGAAGTAAATAATCCTATTTCAGCACATGCAGGGGCATCGGGTAAACTATGTGGAGTTTATATGAACATGCCGTTACTGCCACCTGAATATCTTGGAAAGTTGGATAATATTTTTTTGGTGCAAATCTTCCAATCGCTCGACCGAAAAATATATGGTAATAAAATGATTTTTAGAAAAATTATAGATGACTTAATTAGTTTATCAAAAAATGGAATCGATATAAAAACAAAACATGGCATTGAAAAAATATATTTTTTAATGGGTATTTTGAAAGGGGACAATGTGGGCTTGAATGAAGCATTAGGTTTTGTCCAAGGTTTCAACGCAAGCCATTACTGTCGAACGTGCGAAATGCCCAAAGCTCTGTGTAAAATAAGTTCAAAAGAAATAGAACTTTTCATACGAAATGAAAAATCTTACACAGAAGCTTTAAAAAACCGCGATCGGACAAAACCACATTGTATGGGCATATCTGAAGACAGCATATGGAATCAGCTACCGTACTTTCATGTAACAACCAATAGAATGCATGATTTATTGCATGATTGGTTTGAAAATGTCACTAAACATGAACTGGGTAATGTTTTATATTATTATTTACACAAAGTAAAAATAATTAATCAATTTTCTATTAATGACAGACTAGAAGCATTTGACTTTGGTGAAAATTGCAAACGAAATCGCCCACTAGAAGTCCCACCAAAAGCATTAAAAGAGTCACAAGAAATAAAGATGTCATCAGCCGAAATTCTGTGTTTAATTCGCCATTTAGGATTATTGATAGGAGATCTGATTCCTATCGATGATCCTGTATGGGAAGTTTATATTACAATGAATGAGTTAACTTCTTTATTTCTCCGAACTACGTTTAACAAAGAGTTAATTGATTTTCTCGAATCACAAATTCACGAGCATTTAGAGTTATTTATGAATGTGTTTTCTTTACCGTTAAAGCCCACACAACATTTCTTGACGCATTATCCTCGTATAATACGTGAAACTGGACCAGTTGTTAAAACTTGGACAATACGAGAAGAGCACAAGCATCAAACTTTTAAAAAAATAGCAGTTAAATGCCAGTCACGTGTAAATATTGCAAAAACTATAAGTATCAGTCATTCTATTCGGAGTTGCAACTATGTTTCGGAAAATATAGTGAATACAGCAAATTTAAAGTTGGGTCCAACGTGGATTATTGATATTAAAAAAAATAAAAATTATAATTATTTTTGCACTCAACTAGATCATTCTATAACCACAAATGTGCATTATTGTAAATGGGTTGAGTATCACGGTGATATTTATAAACCAAATGAAATAATTAAAGTTATTAGTTTTGACCAAATATTGTTTTTTGAAATCGTGGAAATATGTTTAGATGATAATAAAGAAGTTTTTTGCATAACAAACCCTATTGAAGAGTCAATTTTTGATCGACATTTTCAAGCATATGAAATTATTCATCATAATACTAATCGTTTCCATATTTTATATTTGAAAAATACTGGTGGCATTGCTTCGAAAAGTAAATCACCTAATGGAAAATGGTACATTTGTTGTAGATAAAATCTAAATAATAAGGCGGTTTTTATTTGAGTAATATAGTTGCAAAGTATCATATCAATTCTTATCTTTATAATTCAATATTTTTCTAGTTATACTGTCTAAAACTTTTAATTTTTTGAAAGTCCGTTTTATATTCAAACTACAAACTACAAAAAATTGATTGAAAATCTTCATTGCATTATCGCGATCATAATTTGACAAAGTACATTCATAAAAATTATTAATTTCTAAATGATTTTTTAATATGTGAGAATAAGTTAGTTAAATAATATTTTTATTATATAAGATTATTCTAATATTGTATGTCATTATTATGATTTTTAAATTTGTGATTATAATAAAAATATGATCATCTGTATATGTAAGAGTTTTATTATTTCCTTATGAACTACGTTTACTGTGAAATGATCACAGTAAGGAAAAATATCACTAGCTTTTAAGGTTTAAGATTTAAAATATTCGAGTATTTTTATGCATTTGTATTTTTTTTATCAGGTGATGGCTTCGACACAATATAGTACAACCACAAAATATGATAACAAACGCCTAATTATATTCAATGATAATAATAATATAATATTATGTTATTATATAATAATGTAATGTTATAAAGGTAATATTGTTTGAATAAATAAATGAATAAAAACTACTATAATTACGTGCGACAACGATAGTAATAACTTCAATTAGAAAAATATATATAATTTACTATTTTTTCACATGAACTTTGTATTCATAAAAAAAATATATAAATCTTACATAAAAAATAGGTAAAACATTCTCTGGATTAAAAAAAAAATAAAATTTACTTTTTTTTCACGTGAACTATGTTTTCATAAAAAAAATATATGAATCTTACATAAAAATTAGGTAAAACATTCTCTGGATTGAAAAAAAAATAAAATTTACTTTTTTTTCACGTGAACTATGTTTTCATAAAAAAAATATATAAATCTTACATAAAAAATAGGTAAAACATTCTCTGGATTGAAAAAAAAATAAAATTTACTTTTTTTTCACGTGAACTATGTATTCATAAAAAAAATTTATAAATCTAACATGAATTACAAGTAAAACGAATTCCAATATTAATAAAATATAAATCTTACATTATAAAAAATTAAACGACTTATCAACTTATAAAAATCATAAATATTATATTTTAAAAATATAAAACTACAGGTCTCATGCTTTCACATTTTTTTTTAGTAATTTTTATATTTTTTTCGTATAGATTCCTCTACTGCAAAAAAAAAAATGAAATTGACCTTTTTTTTTATTAAAAATTACTTATCATTTTTCTCCGTGTATTGTTTATAATATGCACCTTTATTTAATATATAAAATAATATTTTCTACATCAAAAAAAAATATAAAAATAATAATTTTAAATTTAATATATCAAATAATTTTGAAATAAATAAGATAAATTTAACATTATCAATAATTATGTAATAAATATACATTTAAGTGTAGTCACATATGTATAAACAATTAATTAATTTTATAATTATATTTTTTAATTCAATAATGATGATAATCAGACGTCAAATACATTCCGCAACTTATCAATTGGACAAATAATTCAAATATCTTTAAAAGAAATCACAATTGTAACAGAAAAATTTGTCACAACTAATAATTCAAATGTATATGATATTCTCAATAATTTTTGCAAATGGCAAAATCAACAACGAATATCAGATGACAATGGATTTGATGTAGGAATATTTTTAACAAGGTCAATATATACTTTTTTTTGGTTTTTCACATGATATTAATACATTTTATTCAAAAGATTTATTTAATAATAAATATAACTTTGTATAAAAATGAGAAATATTTTTTTTTTAGAATCAATATGTGCGAAAAAAATTCCGATGATAATAATAAAAATTGTAAAAGTCATGCTACCGAAGGAGAAATATGCTATAAAAAAAATGCATGTGCTGTTGTTGTTGATGACGGTGATAATACAACATCAAGAATTAACTATGTTATTAGTGACTTGTAAGTATACAAATAGAATTGATATTATTTAAAAAAAAAAATGTGTAAATGAATTGAAAAAGTCTGCCAAATAAATCGTTGGCAAAAATTTTTAAATTGCAAATGTATATTTTTTACCTAATAGTATGAAGATGGATAAAGAATTGCAAATAAATTTGAATGAAGAGTTAACTAATCATTCTCGGAACGTCATTGATACATTTTTTGCGTAAGTTTTTTGAAGAATTTACTTGCCGTACACACCTCAGTAATATATAGCCTTTTTTTTTAATTTAAAAAAAAAAAAAACATTAATAAAAAAAGAGCATTGTTTAATGATATATTAGGTTTTTTTATTAGCTCCATCCCAGGTAGAAATTCAACCACGTTTCGACGTAGATCGAGGCTGATTTTCGACACAAGACATCGTTTCGACGTAGAATTTACGCTCGATTCTATGTAGAAATGTTACACGTTTCGACGTAGAAACGAGGTAATTCCGAGCTAATATCGAGGCTCAAAATAAAACTAACACAAAAAGATTTAAAAAATATATATAATGATAAAAAATAATATTATTTATTTAAATAAACATAAAAATAATAATTATAACAGTGATAATTATTAATTTCTGAACTTTTTATGTATTTTATTTTCTAACTCGTTTTAACCACGATTCAAGCACGTTTCAAGCTCGATTCGACGTAAAAAGTTAGCGTTATTCGAGCTCGAAAATTAACATTGTTCGACGTCGAAACGAGGTAAAATCCGATTTAAAAAAAATAGTATTATTTTTACAATTATTATTATTATTATTGTTAATATTGATATTATTATTATTGATATTATGCATGCATTGTATTCTTTTTAATAAATGAAAAGTCAAAATACAAAAAAAAGCTTCACTTTCTACCTGCGTATGTTATAACACTTATAATTTTATTCTTCAAATATCGTTAAAGTCGAACGTCAGCAAAAGTAAATTAAAAGTCGTAAACAGTTTGACTGATGATTTTTATTTTAAAATATTTTTTAACTTTTTTGTTTTATTTTATCAGCACTGATAAAGGGAATTGTCTAATTCACGGGCGTCAAAATAGTTTCCATCTGAGTGAAGCTCTTATATTTCATGATGCTTTATCAAATCAAGAATTATGTAAAATGATTTTTAAATCTAAATTTTCATCACAGATTACCACAATCAGTAAGTTTAATATTACTAAAACTTATGATAAAAAAATATAACTGTAGATTGATTTTTAAGTTTATTTTATTATTGTTTATTTATTTTATAGAATGTGAATCCTTAATAAAATGCTCTAGAAAGAAAAAAAATAATTCAACATTGGAAAAAAAAATTTTTTTAACAAAACAAAATGGTATTGAATGTGACATTGATTCATATTGTTACCGTGGTAAATGTAACAAAATAAACTGGAGTCCCTGGATACCACTTAAAGATTGTGACAAAATTTGTGGTGGAGGTATTAAACAATTAATTCGTCAACATAATGATACAAGATTTAATACTGAACTTGGAAAAAATTTACGCTATGAAACTTGCAACAATCATAAATGTCCTGATACTCTTGATAATTTTCAACCACTAACACTGTAAATAAATTTTTGTTGTAATAAATTTTACTATTAAAATTAATCAGATAATTATATGCTCAGATTAAAATAATTATTAAAAAATTTACAGACATCAACAGTGTTCTCGATTTAATGATGATAAGCACAACTGGACATCATACGATAAACAAGGTTATATTTTTAATGAATCAATTTTTTTTTTCGTTTAATTAAAACTATTTTAAAACATTATGTAATTTTTTTTATTCAAATTTAAAAGGAGAACCATGTAGATTGTATTGTATTGCTAACAATAATACTAAATCCATGGATTATTTTGGTGCAATAATTGATGGCACATCTTGTGATAATAAAATCTTTCATGTTTGTATAAACGAAACATGCAAACACTCTTTATTGACTGATTATTATGATCGTAAGATTTATATTTTTCTATTTATGACTTTAATTATTTAATAACTTGAATGATTGAATTATATATGAATATATGTATATTTATATTAACTTTAATAATTTCATATGTTTTCATTGTAGGAGTTAAGTTTACTGTTAATCCAAATGATACAACAATTACTAAAAAAATATCATCAACATCAGAAAATCTAATTTCTTCAGAATTTTATTCGTTACCTTATTATATTAAAATTTCTGTTTATGTTGATCAATCAATGGTTGATTATTATAAAAACAACTTGACAATCCACATCAAAATGCTCATGGCAAAAGTATGAATAAATTTTTTTATTTAAATAATTTGATTGACATTTAAATTAATTTAATAATTATATTTGTAATTTACAACAAAAAAAAAAAAAAAACAATGTCATAAATTATTATTTTTTTTTCAAATATAATTTCAGGCTTCAAATGTATTCAAGCATCCTTCCATTGGTTTATCAATTAACCTTATCTTAACAGATATTCGTATAATTCAAGGTTATCTTCCAAGTATTCACTGGTTAAAAAACAAACTCACGTATGAAGTTCTCATCATGAATTTTATAGACTGGACTGAAAATGAGCCAGATCATTTAAAAAATTATGACATAGCCATGCTTCTTACAAGGTAAAATATAACTGTAATAATTGTTTAATACATAAAAAGAGCCAGGAAGTTTGCCTGTTATTTTTGTTTTTCTGTATACATGCATGAAAACATGGTGAAATTTGGGTGAAAAAAATGACAATTAGAATAAGTTTATGAAAATACAATATCTCTGATCGACAATATGACATCGCGACAAAAACCTTTTGGGTTATAAAATAAGACAAAACGAAACATATGAAAAAAAAATCAAAGGGGCTTGGAGCTTAGTTTTTTTATAATTAATAATTAAAGTATTAAAAAATTCATTTATTTCACTATCTTTCATGGCTTATGCTGAAACGTCATGTAAACTTGGCAACATGAGATATTGCGCCATCTTGTGGCGCGCAAGTTTGAAAGCGCCAGTAACAAATTAAAGTCATATTAGAAATACACCAACACGACAATACACATATAAAACAAGTGTGCCAATACTTTTTTTTTTTTGCGCTGTTGCACGATTTTCATGATATTTTTAATTACCAATAATAAGCTTTTAAACATTGAAAATTGATAGTAGATGTATCAATAATTATTAATTTAATTTTTTTATACGATAACAAACAGATAAAATAGATGTTTTTTTGAAAAAAAAAAGAGATTTTTTTGGTTTTTAGCGGTTGGTAATAGCTGTTGGGTCAATGTATAAGAGATAGGCCGTATCCCCTCTTTTTTACCCTCAAAAAAATCGTCCAAACCCCTTAGAAAATCATTACTTATTAAGTTACTATATTTATAATTAAATATACTGTCTATATTTTTTATAGAAAATACGGCCAAGACGCACGAGGCATATCAAATCCATTACGTTATAATAATATTGCTTTGAGTCACATTGTCGTGTATGATAATGGTGCTCGAACAATATCAGTAATTATCCATGAAGTTGGCCATGTGTAAGTATAAAATTTACATTATTACAATTTTTTAAATTATTTGTATTAAAATAATATAGTTATATTTTGATATAGTCTTGGTTCAAAACATGATTTTGAAGATGATTTATGTCAAAAAAATATATTAATTAGTAAAGCACACCATGTGATGGCTGTTGGTGGAAAATTTCCTTTGATATGGTCAATTTGTTCACAAAAATCCATGGCTCGTTTATTAGGGTAACAGTTTATTATTTTGATATAAATTTTCATTGTTTTTTCTTCATTAATATTTATATATTTTTTACACAATAGCAATAAACCATATCTTTTAAATAGACCAAAAGTATTTATTGATATTAATCATGTACCGTCTTTGGGTAAATTTTATTCAGTTGATGAACAATGTGAAATGATTGATGGTCCAGGTTTTATTTTTGATAATCGTACACTAAATAATTCTATCAATCGTACGTATATTATATTAAAATTCAAATGCATCAAACTGGTATGAAAAATTTTTTTTATATGATTTTTTTTTATTGATAATAATTAAAACAGAATGCGAAGAAATTAGATGTAGGGCATTAAACAAAACATCAGTTTTAAATGACAATAGACCAATGTTTGATTTTACTTATTGTGGTGATAAAAAAATTTGTTATGATGGTGATTGTGTTGAAGAAAAGCCATTACAATCTATTCATGGAAACTGGAGTGATTGGATTCCAATTGGCAATTGTTCTAAAAGTTGTGGTACTGGTATAAGAAAAGCAATTAGAAAATGTAATAATCCTCAACCAGAAAATGGTGGAGATTATTGTGTTGGACAAAAAGTACGATTTGAAATTTGCAATGTTCTATCATGTCCTGAAACAGCAGTTGATTTTAGGTATAAAATTAAAATTTTTATTTTAATATTTCCATAAAAAATAGAGAAAATATAATAGACATCAATTGACTTTTAAATTTTTATTATTTACAGACAGCAACAATGTTCAAAGTTTAATAATAAAACGATAAATTTGACTGCTTTTTATGATCCAAAAGGTACTTGTTAATAATCATTTCAAGCATGTACATAAAAAAAAAATTTATATAAATATACTCATGTTGTTTTTGATATTTTAGATAAAAACAAAAATTGCATATTGACTTGTCAAGTGAATGGAAACTCAAGCAATCTAATTTATCTTGGAGATGTTATTGATGGCACTTCTTGTGGAAATAGTTCTGATAATATTGATCATATATGCAACAATGGAAAATGTAAAAAGATTGGATGTCAAAATAATGACAACGTGTTTAATGTAAATTCTATATTTGATGTTTGTAATGTTTCTCGTGATTTATACGATAATCAAGAAATACTTACTGAAGAAATTAACAGTCATAATTTAAGCAACTTGTTATATGAACCTCCAGTAAACTGGACTGTTGTTAGTACATTTTTATATATTGATTTATATTTTTATTATTATATGTTTGTTTGTTTATAATAATGACAAATTTTTTTAATCCAGAATAATAGCTGCATTACTATATATCGCATGAAAAAAAATTGGGAAATGATAATGGATTATTGGGATAAAGAAAAAACTATAATATTAAATACTAGTATTAAGTATATTGACACAAGTTCGATAATTTCTTATCCTGAGTATATTGAATATGATATCAATATGCAGAAAAATTCAGCTTTTGAAGAGTTAAATAAAATGCTAAATATAAAAGTCAAACTTACCAATAATTGTCAAATAATGGAGCAACAAATTCAGAATATCAGCGATCTTTATTCTAAAGAGTTTAAACAATGCATTGCTAGAACGGTATCATCAGCTGGATTAAAAAATTATATTTTTTCAAAAAAAGTAAATTAATTTATTATTTTAGTTAATTTTTTCTTTTATAACAATTTATTTTTATGATTTTTTTTTTTTTTAGTTTCAACTTGATACAACTTATTTTAATAAAATTAAAGATTTTGAAAAATCTTGTAAAAATATAACGAATGTCGTTGCTCAAAGTATTGTTGATGAAAAACCTATGATTATTAATAATACGATTAAACTTGAAGAGTCAGTGAATATTTTTAAGAAGCTCATTATAGATAATATAAATTCAAATGTAAAAACAGAGCTCAATTGTCGAGGAGTGGCTAAAAAAAAATTTATCGAATCTATAAAATATCTTGAAAAAGAATGTCCTTCAATAAATTCAATTTTGTTTAATAATTAATTGGGATAGTAAGTGTGGATTTGGAAGAATATAAAGTTGCTAGATTAATAAATTCAATGATGAAAAAATTTTCCAACACATCAAATTAATTGATATATTACTAATTGGTTCAAAAAATAGTGCAAAATGTAGTCATCACCATAGCAAAATATATCAGCTGTGATTTTTCCATATACCAATTAATAACTTTAAAAAAATAAAAAATACAAGATTTAATAAATAAATAACGAAAAAAAATTATTAATAATTTGAAATATAATCATTTTAAATCAAACTTCAAACTTTAAACTTCAGTTGAAAAAATAAAATACCTCTATTCTCTTTAACTTTCCATAAAAAATTAAGTACTATAACAACTTTATAAAGTACTGTAAGTTAAATAACATTTTTGAAATATATCGTTGTACTCTCAGGTAATGATTCAATATCATTGTTCTTAAATATAATTAATCAATCATAAATTATTCATTTAAATATTATTTTTTTCATCTGTTAATTCTTCAGTTGTCTCTGGCTCATCTGCCGAAAATTTTGTTGTTTTTTCAGAATAACCTGGTTTTTTATATCTACCATCATCAATATAAGAGTACAATATTCCAAGAATCTCGTGAGCTCTGGCATACATGTCTTCGACATTCTGTAAAATGAATTTAAACTCAGTGATTATTGAATATATATATTTTTACGTGAATTTATTTTGGCTTGAAATTTATCAAATATATTAATTTTAAAAATAATTATATTGTTATGTTGTTTGTTGAGATAGAAAGTATTAAACCCACCTGTGCTTCACGAAATTCTTTAATTTCATTTGTTTCATAATGTAATCTATCGTATTCTTCTTGTGGTAACATATATCCATTTTCAATATCTTTTGATGCCTCATTTTCAAGTTCAATTGCTGCAACTTCATCTGATGTCAATGGAATCTAAATGACAAATTTTTGAATACTATTATTAATTAAATTTTTTATAATATTTTATTAAGGTTGTTTCTAGAAATCTAAATTCGTAGTAAATTTTACATTACTTGGGAATAAAAAATATCATCAAAGCATAATATATTAAGTACAACAGTGAGACTTAAAAACAACCTTAATATTCTGAAGATAGTTTTTTAAAAATTAAAAAAAAAAAAAACAAAAAGCATTACAAGTTCTGGAACACCATCAATATGAACTCGCTTCATATAAGCATATTTTTCTTGATTATTTGTCTCTTCTTCCAGTTTAACTGGATAAAGCAAACGATAAAGTGATTGTGCAATTTTTATTTCTTTTGATGATCTCTGAAATAATAAATTATAATTTTTATCATCACATGTAATAACCCAGCGCTTTTGTTTTCCTAAATAAATATGTCAAAGTTACAAATTAGGTTTCATCAAATTTAACTTACTTTTTTACGTTTTTCTTGTATAATTGCGTCACAATAAAGATACAATTGAAAAAGTGGATATTTTTTTATTTCAATTGGTGCATCTTGAACTGGTATTAGTCGATTTACTATCATCATTTTTGTTCTCATGAGCTCGTTTTTCTGAAAAAAAAAGAAATTAATATTTAAAATAATAATAAAACAGTTTAAAATTCATGTTTACATTCAAAGCAAAAGGGTAATAGTGATTTATTACGAAGTAATAAAAATAAGGGATGTTGCATGGTCGGAGTTTCAGGTATCAAGTTTTATTAGTCTATTTTTTTATGTCTGTTTTGTGAGGTCCAAGTGCGTGCAAGATGTTAGAATGTCCTGGTAAAATTGTGTAAATGAAGATTTTATAGTTAACATATAAGTGAATAAAGAAATCAGGAATATTGAGGAAATATACCAGGATTATTTGTTGAAAATAATTAAAACATTACAAAGCTAGACAAGTAGTTAAAGGTTGCCGACAGAAAGCTGGTTTTAAGCCCGTTTGTTATATTGACATTATTAAAATCAGCTTATGTTCTTGTAAACACTTTGAATACGTTTTAAGTTTTGTTATGTATATTGAAATCGCTTATTTTATTGTGTTTGTGAAATGTTAATCAATGATATTGGTTTTATTGATTTAAGAAAAAACAAAAACAAATGCTCAAATTTTTTTATTTATTTTTGTTTTTAATATTTTTATTTATTTGATTTATTATATTTTTATCTTTTTTTTTAAATAATGATAAATAAATAATTCAAGTATACTGAATAATAATATAAAGTTTACTTGACCTAGTTTATTTAAAAAAAAATATATATATTGAAGAAATTTTTATTTTTATGTCTTATTTTTTTATGGGCTTTGTTTTTATTAACTTGTGATTTAATTTATTATTATTTAATATATTATTTCAATATATTCAATATATAAAAGCTCAATTATTTCATGATTTTTTTAATGGAATTAATTACTAAAATAAATATGTAGGTATATTTTGAATTTTAAATGCAAATTAATTATAAATTAAAATTGTACTTTAATTGACTGTTGTTATTACCTTCCTCTCTTCAATTCGACATTGTTGATTATTTTCATAATCTTCTTTTATTTTTGCCATTAACCTTAGCATATATCTTCTATCTGTTAAACGTACAACATTACTTCCCATCAACATTTCCAAACGTGATCTCACTGGTGGATTGCTGAAGCTAAAAAAAAAACCAAAAAAAAATAAAAATAAACAAGTATATTGTCATTATGTAATCAAAAACTTGTAAAAATTAAACAATTTCTTTTTTTTACATTCAAATACAAATAACCTTATTTATTAAAATATTTTTTTTTAAATTTATTATTCAATAATGCACATTGTATGAACTTCAATTCTCAACTAAAATGAGTTTGTCGAACGACTATTAAAACAAAAATAATGTTCGTGACTAGACGAACGTGTACAAATATCAGTATAAAAGGCATGTCTGATAAATATGTGAAGAAGAAAAAGAAAAAATATTAAAATATTATAAAATAACAAAAGTGTTGACAAAAGTTTAAATAAAATATATTTTGTCATTGATGTTAAGCAATCACAAGAAATATTATCAATAATTATATGCTCGTGGAGATGAATTTGTTAATTAGATAATTATATTATGAATAAAAATAGTTTTATTAAATTTATATTTTTTCAAAATTTAATATTTTACTATTTATTTTGTCTTATTAAAACAAATATTTATATAAACAAAATATTTATTTAATTTATAAAATTATTTTATTTTTCGATTCTCACCAAAATGTTAATAGTAAAAATTCATCGAGTTCTACCATGTTGATCAAAGAATGAATAACTTACAACTAAATTTTATTTGCATTTTTTATATCTAAATTTATAGTTATATAAAATAAAAAGATATCAAAAAAACTAAAAATACTATTTAGATTTAGAATGTAAATAAAAAAATAAATAGATAAAACAAATATAAAAAATAAAAAGAGCATAGAGCATAGTTTTGTGATTGAATAAACAGAAATAAAAAATTCTAAAATAACAATAAAAATAAAAATAAAAAAAAAAAAGTATATTGTTTATTTAAGTTTAAATTGTGACATATAAAAAAAATAAACAAGTAGATGTAATAAATGTGGTACGTGGCTCAAAAAAATAGAGTATCGATTATTTTATACGAAAATGGTTTTTACATTTGATATATATAAAGACAGGCAAAGGTTTTTTAAATTTATATTGTTTCTCACGCAAAAGACACATTTATCTAAGTGTTTAATAAATTATGAAAAATAAAGATAATATAATCATCAATTAGGCATCATTTAATTAATTATATTTCTATAATTCATAACATGAATACAAAAAATATTAATTATTTATATTTATTAATTAAAATTCAATTTAAAACAATATTAGTTTGACATTTTTGATAATTGAAAAACATATTTATTTTATTAGTAAAAATATCTACTTGTTGTATTTTGTGTTTGAGTACTTTTTAAAAAAATTTTAATTTAATTTAACATAAATTATTTGTTCGACAAAAGCTATAAAATATTATTCAATTGGAAATATAAATTCAAATATCAAATATATTTTTTTTCATATTTTATAAAAATTCCCAAGTAACTAGAATTTGATAAATATTATTTAAAAAAAAAAAAAAAAAACTGTTGTCAAATTACTATAGACAACTGTTAATTAGCTAATATATATTTTTCAAGAAGTATTTTAAAATTAAAATTTACAAACCAACAAGAACCAAAATCCAATTCATCAAATTCTTCATCATCATTATCGTCATTATCATCAATAACCCAATCATTTTTTTTCAATTTTTTAATTTTATTAGCCATTGTTTCAAGCCATTCTTCAATATCATCATTGCAAGGTTCAGCTCTTGATAAATCTTGAATTCCATCAACCAATAATTCAACAGTTGCCCAAAAACCATCACCCGATGGTTGAACCATCATACACTATTTATATATTTTTTTTTCGACAAATTTAATTACAAAATACTTCAAAAAAATATCAACAAAATTACAAATAAATTTGTCTTTTAAATTTTTAAATTAAATTATATATTGATTGATGAAAAACTTCTTTACAAAATATTCTTTATTTTAAACACCTTACTTGTATCACGTTTCTTTGAATTGTGAAATAATTGTTTTAACTAAAATCGTGTTAAATTTTTTAGTGAGCATGTTATAAACATGACAGATAAATCTATATATATATATATATATAAGCAAAGCCTTCTGGAAAACTGGTGCGGATAACCGGGCATCCTGTCACGTTATATATGGATACTGTTGTATATTGCCACAATATCATGACACCAGCTGATCATCATATAGGTATACACGCGATCATTTACATTTAAACCCGAATATATTTTCATTATTACCTTTCTCGATGGAATAGACAATCATCGATTCAAAGTGATATTTTATTTTATCAATGTGTTTGCACCATTTTGTCACGCCAATTTGCGTGATATTTTTAAATTTTTATATTATAATAAATAAATATATGTATATGGTTATTTATTTACAGGGTAAATGCTACAAGTTGTTTTACTCGAAATAAAATAATATGAACAATTTTTAAATATCTTCAAATAAATATAATTTCAAGTTATTTACTGGAATATTTAACAAAAAATATTTAAATTAAAAACTAAATTTGTATTTTTTTAATTTAAAAAAAAAAATTAATTAAATTGATAATTAAATTAAAGTAGCTGTTATTATATATATATTTTTTTTTTTACATTTTTAAATTAGGACAAGTGTACTTGAGTTATTTAAAAATAATTTTTCGAATCAGGCAATGAATATTATCTCGACATTGATTTGTTATGTTATATGTACTATTAATAAGTTTGTGTAAATTTTGACAGGTATTTTATTAACATTCTCATCCTCTTTACTTGTCTGTTATAATATATATTTCCGTGATATCGCCGATATTATTTTTGTAAAATAATAATACTTGGTATTATTTCGTTTTGAATTTTATATAATAATTTTTTAATTTTATTTTTGTTTTATTAAAATTAATGAAAAATGTTTTTAATTTACTTACGAATATTTTATGAATTCTTTTTCCCACCATTTTAATGGTCTGTCATATGGATCAACAGATGATGAAAATAAATTATCATTTATGATAATTTTTTTTTGTATTTTTTTCATTTTATAATTTAATTTTTTTTCATTAATTTTTTCTGATGATAATTTAGAATTTGTCATTTTTTTTATTATTTTTTTTATATATATTTTTTTATTTTTTTGATTTATAAATATTAAATAATTACATGAATTTTGGGTTATTGAATAATGAAGTGAATTTAGGTACAAATATAAAAAAAAAAAAAAAATTAACAATTGAAAATCATAAATGAAATTATTTATTTATTTAATAAAAAAAAATATTCAAAGACTTGTTAATTTAATTATTTCAACATTTGATGTACTAGAAGTTTTTTTATTTTCAGCTAAATATTTTTTCCAATCTTCTCTGTCTGTTTTTGTTTGTGGTCCCCATTCAGAAGTTGGACTAAAACCAATTTTCAATTTTTTTCTAAGTGTACCCTAAAATAAAAAAAAGCATATATAAATAGTTTACAAATTTTTCAAATTGACATTAGATATACATATGTAAATAATAATAATTATTACTTTTTTTTTAATCAAAAAATATAGTGCATATCCAGGTATACAAAGCATGCTGACTAGTGCTGAACACCATCCAATACCAACAGCCCAATCAGGATATTGAACTCCATTATATGTTATTCTTGTATTGAATATTATTGTTGTTATAAAAATAAACTAATAATAAAAATTATTCATTAGTTTTTCATGTTAAAATATTAATTTTATATATAAATTTACCGTTAATATTGTTGGTGTAATATATTTCCAGCAAATTGGCCACCAAGGATTTAATTTTTTTCCCAGCATAAATTCAACATCTCTAACAAAATTGTCACATCCTACAATATGATAATATTAATATTTAATTTTTTACATGCACATACTTGTTAATATGTAAATTTAATTATTAATATTACCATATGTCCATCCTACGACAATGACCTCAGCAAGACAAATTGATATAACTGAAATTGATGCAGCATACCAGTCAAACAGTTGAAGAAGATACATTCCACCCTTGATTAAATGAATAATTAAAATATCAATCATTTATATTATTATTTTATATATATTGTGAAAAATATTTTTACATTTGTTATAAATACTATTGAACCAAGAAAAAGAACAAACATTGACACCATTGCTACTAAATGTTTTTTTTTTCTCAAATGAGGATATGCATCAGTAACACTTGATATTATTGCTTCAATTTGTACAAACTATAATTAAAAATAATATAATTATTTTCATATTGTAAAATATTTTAATATTTATAAGCTAAAAACTTACACAACTATCCATTCCAAGAAAATACAACATTGAAAAAAATAAAATTGACCAAACTTGAGGAAATGGTAGCATTGTCAATGCTTCTGGATAAGTTTCAAAAGCAAGTGATGGTCCTAAATAATAAATTAAAAATAAAAATTAAACTAATATTATCTTTCTTTTGTTTTTTTTTTTTTTTGTGTACAGAATAAATTACCTCCAGTTGCAACTGCAGCAACTGGTAATCCAGTTCTATGTGACATAAATCCAAGTACTGAAAATACAACAAATCCAGCAAATATACTTGTTCCACAATTTAAAATTGGTATCCAAATTGCATCCCTTTAAATGATAATTAATTTAATTAATTTAGTTAAACATTTGTAACATTTATTGAATTAAAAATGATTTTATTTTTATTTTTTTTTTTTTTTTTGCTCACATTCTGTTGTCATTTCGAAATTTATTGTAGCTTGCCATATTAACAATTCCACCCCATCCAGGTCCAAGTGAAAAAAATATTTGTATTGCTGCATCTGCCCAGACACGTAAATTTGCAAGATAATTCCATTTTGGTGTTATATAAAATAATATACCATCAATTGCACCAGGTAGTGTTACACCTCTTATTAGTAAAATAAACAATATGACAAATGGAAATGTTGCAGTAAAATAAACAACCTGTAATTAATATATTGATTAATATTATTATATATAATTATTTAAACAATTTTTAATTGTTTATTTAATAAAAATATTTACCTTTCCAACACTTTTAACACCATTACAAATGCAAAGAAATACAACGATCCATGATATAAGATTGCATATAAATAAAGGCCAAACGATTCCACCCATTTCATGAATTCCAGGTGACAATTGAAGTATATGACGACTGTAAGTTTTTTTTTTTAAATTTAATTATAAAATATTTGAAACTATATTGTTGGCTTTGTTGATAATTTTTTATGCCTAATATTTATAAGCTAAGTAATTCAAAGAATTGCATCAAATTATTTACATTTATTTTAAATATTTAAATAATTTTTCATGGAAATTAAACCAACATAACTAACTCTAATATTTTAAATACTATAATTTTTATTTGTATTGAAATTTCTCAAAGCAAATATAAATTAAATAATTAAAATTTTATTATTATCAAATAAAATTACCTAAAAAATTCTTCTGCTGGTGTGCTTACTTTTTCTAATAAACCTTCAATTTGACTTGTTTTATTTGTACTTCTAGCATCACCAATCTTGAATTTATAATAATTATTATAAATTATTGTAACCAATTTATTGATTTATTTACTTAATAATTTACCTTAAGACAACTTGGTGTATTCCATGGATTATCACAATCTTCCCAAGGTAATTTACTTCTTAATGACATTGATATAAATAATAATGGATAAGCAATAATAACATTGTAATACATTGTACAAATTAAATTGACAATAACAATTGCAAAGCCAGCACCTTTAAATATTGGACTCATTCTAAACATTGTTATGCATCCAGTACCACCAAATTGTCCCATGCAACATTCCATAAAAAATAATGGTATTCCACAAAGAAATAACATCAATAGATATGGTATTAAAAATGCACCTAAATAAAATAAAAAAATAAAATAAAAATTAAATTTTTATACCTATTTTTAAAATACTAGATAATTTAAATAATCACTTGGTAATTTTTTCTTTATACATAAATGTATAAAAAAAAATTAAACAATAAAAAAACTTCTGCTAAATTGTCGTTGCTCCCTCAACAGGAAATTACATTGACACGGAAAAATAAAAATAGTTCATGCTTATGTATAGTAATAAAAATTCTTTAGAAAAACATTTTATTAATAAATCTTAAAAAATAATAATTTTTTTTTAATTTAGGTTGATAATTTTTTAATTCTCATAAAAAAATAATAAAATATACATTTAAAATTAAGGAAGTAATTTTCAAATTAATGTCATAATTATAAATAAAATTAATAAGTTTATTTAATTTGTATTTTAAATAAATAAATTATTTACCTCCTCCATTTCTGTAACATAAATAAGGAAATCTCCAAACATTACCAATTCCAATTGCATAACCTGCACATGAAAGTATAAATTCTGTTTTATTAGCCCATGATCCTCGATCTGGAACTTCTTCCTCTTCTTCAACTTCTTGTTTTTTTAACATATTTTAAATATTTATAAAAAAATATTTCAACTCAAAAAAAAAAAAAAAAAAACAAAAAGATTAAATTAAACTATCATTTTAATTTTATTAAATTTATTCTAGTAATTTTATAATATATTTAATTTATACTTTCAAAACTACACTACAATGTGGTAGCTGAGGGACAATGAAAAACACGACTGAGAGTACTGAGAGTAATAGATTACTGACAAATTACATTTACAGATGAAAAAAAATATTAACTGACATAAAAATGTAAGTGCTGTAGTGATAGTTACTTCCATTGCATACTACTTTGATAACAGCACATTATGCTGATGGTGTACTGTTAATTGAACAAATTTTTTGATCATAAGATAAATTGATGTAAAACGTTATTGTTCTGTGTAGGGTTCTTTCTTTATTATATTTTATCAAGTTTTTTTTTTTTTTTTTGTTAATTTTATAACTTTATATATATATTTTATTAAAATTTTGTAATAAAAAGGCTCAACTTGTCAGGCAAGCAGACTTTGAACAACTTTTGTTTGTTGACTTTATACTTATTAGCAAATTCTATAAATATTTTTTTTTAATTTATAAATTTTGAAAATTTTAATAATTGTCATTATATATGTTGTATAACATAATATAAATATAATAAGAATTTTAAATATATTTATTATTTAAAATATAATTATATTTCTATAAAATTTTTAAAAGTTAATTATTTTATTAAATATACAAAAACGAAGAAAAAATAAATATAATAAACAAGTAATTATAATAAAACATACAAATAAAATATTTAAATAAATTGATAAAAAAAATTAATTAAATATATTATTATTAATTACATATTATTTAAAAATATTTTATATATTTTGATATTTATTTCCAACAAAATTATTCATCATTAAAATATTAATACGTAATTGTTGTGATATGATTTATATATCAACTTTTTTTTTTTTTTAAATATTATATAGGTTAATTCAACATTGTTAAAAATATATTTTTTATAATTTTTTTCCTCTAACTTTGTTTATCTTTTTTTATCTTACCAAAGTTTATTATAAAAATAAATTAATTTTTTTATTAAAATGAAAATAATCAAAAAATAAATACTCAACTAAAACTGTGGATAAAAATTTTAAGTAATTATGACATTACATGTTCATATATATATGAATAAAAAGTCTGAAACAATTACAGAAACTCGACAGTCAAAGTCACTGTAGACATTGTCTATACTTGACAGTTATTATATTTTTAAAATACAAGTTATGTGATAAAGTTTACAACACAATAAATAACACAATGAATAATCTAAAAATTTTATTGGTAATAATTAAATTAATATTAATAATACATTCATCATTTGTATTTTCAAAAATAATAAATAATTCTTCGTCATCTACTGATACAAATTGTAAATTAAATAATTTAACTAGTTTCAATAAAAAAGATTCAATTATAAAAAAACATCAAGATAAACTTCACATAACAAATAAAAAAATTGATATTCTTTTAAGAGATGGATTAAAAAATTTATCATCTTTATCAATCAAAACGTTACAATTTGATTTAGCTGATAAAAAAATTTGTATTAAAAATGGTGCTTTTACGAATTTTCAAAGTTTAACAAATTTAGAAATTAATACAGCTACAGTTTTTTTGGAACCAAATAGTTTTTATGAACTTGAAAATTTAACATATTTAAAAATTCAATTGGCCAAAGAATCAGTATCAAATTTTATTGAAATATTAAATCAGCAATTAAAATTAAATACATTAGAACTTTTAAATTATCATGATGCAGATATCTGTTATTTAACAAAAAGAAATATTACTTTAAATTTATCACAACTTAAATATACTGGTGGCTCTATTGAAACTGTAGCTGACAAATCATTTATATGTTTAAAAAATTTACAAAATCTTGCAATTACTAATAGTAATTTAACATCACTCAAACCAGGTGCATTTGATGGTTTAAAAAATTTAAAAATAATATCTTTAATATCAAATAAAAAACTTACTCACATACCTTTAAATGTATTTAATATTCAAAATTTAAAAATTATTAATTTAAGTAATAATTCAATTAATAAAATTGATGATGAAGCATTGACAATTGAAAATAATTATTTATCAATACTCAATTTGAGTTACAATTCATTAGAAATTATTGAAGAAAAAACTTTTAACAAAATTCAATGCAATTTAATTGATCTTACTGATAATGGAGTAGTGGCTATCGTCGATGGAGCATTTAATACATCACGTATTGATGTAATTTACTTGTTTAAAAATCAATTATTCACTATAAATTATTTCAAATGGGGTCTCAATCACAACACGACAATGGTATACATCAACTATACTTATTATGATATTATAATAAATAAAAATACAAAGAAAAATCAACACACATTAATAAATTCAGATAAATTAAATCAATTAAATAAGACACATATTTGTTATTTAAGTATATATAGTTATTTTATAATTTGTAAAACACAAAATAGAAATATCAATAAAATTATGAAGCTTAATGAATTTTGGCAACCACCAACACTTGATATAATAGATGAAGAATTATCATTAATTGAAAATAATTCATTTGATAATTTATCAATTACAACATTATCAATTAATTCAAAAATGAAAAATTTTACAATTAGCAATTCAACTTTTTCTGGGCTTAAAAAACTTGAAGTTTTAAATATCAATACTCAACCAATTTATTTGACAGCAACTATTTTTTATCATCTGGAATCATTGAAGTCACTTGAAATTCCTATAATCAATCCACAAAATTATCGTTGTGAATCATTTTTAAATCTTGTAAGTTTAAAAAAATTATCTATGATTAATTATAATACAATTGACATTTGTAATGGATTATGTAAAACTATCAGCTATAATATACAAAATTTAAAATACAAAGATAGTACTTTTACAGAGTTACAATCATTATCTTTGTATTGTTTGAATAAATTAGAATATTTTAGTTCAATTACTGGACAACTTCAAACAATTCATACACATGCATTTGTTGGACTTGAAAATTTAAAATCATTGTATTTATCATCAAATAAATTAACCCATATTTATAAAAATATTTTTACAGTATTAATAAACTTGAATTATTTAATATTAAGGAATAATAAAATTAGTACAATTGAAGACAAAGCATTTGAAAAAATGACATTATCAATACTTGATTTAAGTCACAATGAATTGGTAGCAATAAGCAAAATGGCATTTGATGATTTTAAATGTATAAGTTTAGATTTATCAAATAATAAATTAATATTTATTGAAAATTCTGCATTTAATAATATGAAAGTTGAAATAATATACGTATATAACAATACTCAAATTAAAAATAATTCTATAACAAATAATCTTGATGAATCTAAAATTCAAACAAATTGTTTTCAAAAAGATTCATTTATTATTTGTACAAAATTTAATTCTTTGACATCTTTAAATAAAGTTGATGATAAATTACAGCTAACATATTTACCAGAGCTTTTAGGACTTACATCAGCTAGCTGTTCGAAACTTGAATTATTCAATGAAATATCATCAATCAGTAGTTTTGCATTTAATAATTCAGATATTAAAAAATGTTTAAAAACATTGATATTTCATAAAACAGATAATGTATTTATAATTTATCCAGAATCATTTTTTGGTTTAACAGAATTAGAAAATTTAGAATTAGATGTTGGACCAATAACACTTGAAGCTCATTTATTTGATAATTTAACATCTCTTAAATTTCTTAAAATTCAAGTTAGAGAAAATTTTAAATATCTCAGTCAAGTATTGATGAATCTTAAAAATTTAAAAACATTAGAAATTTTTGGTAATCAATCAATTGGTATTTGTCAAAATATATATTCACATAAATTACCACAATCATTAACTGATATTCGTTATACAAATAGTCAACTTGAATTATTACAAGAAAATTCATTATTTTGTATTCCACAAATTGAAAAATTTACAATAACAAATACAAATTTAATAAAAATTCAAGATAATGCATTTAAATCAATGAATAATCTTAAATATTTAAATTTGGCATTTAATAAATTAACAACAATTAAGAAGAATACTTTTAATGGTATTAAATGCAAAGATTTACACTTGTCAAGTAACAAAATTGAAATTATTGAAAATGATTCATTTAAATTTGCAAATATTGAAAATTTATATCTAAATAATATTACGACTATTGACAAAATTAATCCAAAATGGGGAATTCCTGTATTTACTGTTTCTTATTTGAATGGACAACAACGTAGATCCATTGTTTGCATATCAGAAAACAATAAAATTAAGTGTAATAATGTGGAAAAAACAGTACCACGTGTTGGTTGATTGAAATAATAAATAAATAAATAAATAAATAAATTTATTAATTAATTAATGTCAAACATGTTAATCAGTTGAATAAAAATTTATTATCAAACCTTGATGAATCTTATTTAAACAATTTTTTAAAATAAAATTCAACAAGTAATTGTTTATCATTCCATTCAATTAATGATTTGTCAATGTTTGACATTTAACATTTGTTTAAAAAAAAGTAAGTGGTAAGAAAAATATTGATAATTTATTAACCCTTTAAATTCTTGGTAATTTCATCATGGTAATTGATATCTTTGATACATATTACCATCTATAAAAATCTCGAAAGCTTAAATAATAAAAATTCGTACTGTGAAGAAATACAAATACAAGATTTTGATCTCTATATATATTTCTGCTTGTTAAAGTCGTCAACATTAATTATCTAGAAATCGGCACTCCCCTAACAGAACTATAGAACCATAAATAAACCGAAAAAAAACGTTCACGTTCGGTTGAAAGTTGCGCAATCCAAACCCGAATCAAACCGATGACCGTAATTCAACCAAAATTGAACCAAAGCTAAACCCAGATAACCACCGCGTACCACTAGAAATTCGTATCAGCAATATACCGGTATTTTACTGGTACAGAATACCACAAAATGACAGCTGACTTTATTACTACTATCATACTAGTATAAAACTGGTACAACATACTAGTAACTGATATGGCTTTGTTAGGAGTAAAATACCAGTACAGTGTACTAGTATTGCATACCAGTAATATAACAGTATAATACCGATACATCGTAAAGACAATATTTTTTTAAAATAATATACAGCCTTTTGTTTATTGAAATATTAAAATTCAAATGGCTGAGAAAATGAGTGCAATTAAATATATATTTGAATTGCTAAAACTTGTTCAATAAAGTATTTTTTTTTATTTACACCTCTTGCCTTAGCTATTTGTTCATTTCAAAGTGTACACTCAATCGAATGACTTGACAGCTGATGATGTTGATTATGAAGTTGCTCGATTTTCTTAGGGTTCTAGATGGCGACGTTTTATACAAATGGATAAAACATTATGTTTTATACATTAACAACCCTGCATGGAGGGGTATACACCTCCATGATATCGTATATATGTGCATTGTCAGGTGTTGGAGTGTTCAGGTACAGTTGGTGTTATTATTTATATAAAATTCAAAGTAAATACAATCTGATTAATATTATATAACGAATAAATAAAATATAAAAGTAATAAAATTAAAGTATATATTCCAATGATAATCAAATAGGACACATCACATACTAACATTTTATGTAAGTACAATATAAAATATATTTTGATTGGAAGTATTTGATAAATAAACAAATATAGAAAAAATACATAATGATCAGTATAATAATATTGTTTTAGAAGTATATGAACATACAAAATATATAAACATACATGCAATCAGATGGTAACTGATCAGATGGAACATAGTTGGGCAACTACTCGATTTTTAGTTTAACTACTTTCTGACAGTATTATACTGTCAAAAAATATAAAACTCAGAAAGAAAATTTTTACTTTATAGGATCTGCCTGACCCCTTGCGATTTTGATTAGATGAGATATTTTTTGTTGATTTTTGGCTGAAATTAAGCCTTTAATTTTGGGATTTCTCAAAACCAGCCGTTTTTTTATTTTTTTAACAGCATATAAGGTTACAATACAGCTTAGCAAAAATCTGGGTTCAAAAATATAAATGTTTATTTTTTGATTTTCGAAATCTTATTTTCAGCAAAAAAAAAAAATAATTTGAGAAAAAAAATGCTTGAAATACGTATATTGCATACTTTATTCTGTACAAAAAAATTCAGACAAAAAAAATAGTTGTTTTTGAGAAATTCCAAAATTGGTGATGATGGAGTCCAGAAAAATTGATAAAAAAATTTAAAAAAATTCGAGGTTTTATTTCAGCCTAAAATCAACCAAAAATAGCTCATCTTATTAAAATCGCCAGATGACCTCGTGATTTGACTAAGTACGTCTCATATACATACATACATACATATGTACATACATACAGTCAATATACATATTTATTTATACAATGTTATTATTATTATTTGACAGAAAAAATGACAGAATCAATTGAAAAAATTGAATGTTTTGAGGATTCTAATCCAGTCGTTATAAAAGAAGAAATAATATTACCTGATGATATAATACTCGAAAACCATTTTGAAGAAATTATGATTAAACCTGAAGTTCATGAGTCATGTGTTTCTGCACCATTCTCAAATCATTTTGATAAAAATGAACAACCTCAAAAAGATCCTCTTAACATAGAGACGTTATTACCTCCAGCTATGCAGAACCTTCAGAATAATCTTGATAACAAACTCCAATTTTCATCAGTGCGTTTATCTCATGCAGAACATCAACGAAATTATCGTGCTAGAAAAAAATATGAAAAGCAACTTCAGGAAGAAGAGATACTTAGTAATAATCCTGATGCAATACTCAAATCATCACATAAGCGTTTGACTCATGCTGACCACCAACGAAATTATCGTGCTAGAAAAAAAGAAGAAAAACGACTTCAGGAAAAAAAGATACTTAGTAATAATCCTGATGCAATACTCAAATCATCACATAAGCGTTTGACTCATGCTGAGCACCAACGAAATTATCGTGCTAGAAAAAAAGAAGAAAAACGACTTCAGGAAGAAAAGATGCTTAGAGATAATCCTGATGCAATACTCAAATCATCACAAAAGCGTTTGACTCATGCTGAGCACCAACGAAATTATCGTGCTAGAAAAAAAGAAAAAAAACGACTTCAGGAAGAAAAAATGCTCAAAATCAATCCTAATGCTATAATCGAATTATCACGGCCACCTTTAACTACTGCTGAACGTGTACGAAATCATCGTGCTAGACAAAAAAAAAAAACTTCTTAATAGTCAAGTTGGGTCAGAGGTGTAACCACTTGCAACTCAACAGACACGAAATGATCGTCCTTGACAAAAATTAAACTGAGTAAGTGAATTCAATTATTTCAATTGAAATAATTATTTAAACTAATAAGCATCAAATATCAAAACTTTTAATATTTTGATACTCTTCTGAAATCATTGTTTTAAAAAGTAAAGTTTTCGAAGAAATTTCATTTCATAATGATGATTGTGAAGCTATGCATTTACGGTTCTTTTGAAGCAGTGCACAGGCTGATGAACATAAAATATGTCTGTGTGTTACAATTACGCGCGTGTAAAATAATACGTTTATTATATTTTTACTATAGTGTATACATATATATGAAAAAGTAAGAAAGAAAAAAAGTACGCTCACACATTGTAACAGGTTTATAATTTTACATTTTTTTATTGTGTTTATTATTTGATTTTTGTAAAATATGTACATAAAAATAAAGTTTGTTCATTAAAATAAAAGTAAAATAAATCATTTTTAAAAATTTAACATTTATTTTTTGTTATTAACATTATAATTCTGTAATAACGTACAACGCTAGCAAAGATTTAGAGGCGTGGCCTAAATTTAGCTCCTATCCTTAGCTACTTCTAGAGAAAACGATGAAAATAACCAAATTAATTTTATAGAGATTTGATCTATGGGCGGGGCTTAGTCACTCACGCACACACTAATTGTGTAAAGTCTAATCAGTGAGACAATATGGCGCAGTCTAAACGATTGTACTATAGTATGATATCATCAACATAGTAAACTGTATCAATTTTGTAATTTAATTCATATCAATTAAAAATAGTTCACTATATGCCACCAGATGCCAGGGTCAGATCCCTATACATAAACAATTTCTAAGAGAAATATTTTATTAACTTTATGAATCATATTTTCCTAAGCAAATAGTTAATTTAAAATTAATTTTGACAATGGTAATTTAGATGATAATATATTTTTTTGTTTTTTGAACATTTCTTGAGTTGTCTTGGAGTAAGAACTTATTTGTTGAGCGACATTATCATGTGACTGAAAGTATGAACAACCAGCAACATCATTCCCGTGTAGGAATGACCCACAACATGGTCATGCATTGGTCCATTAATAGCACCCGATTATTGGTAGCTAAGCATGGGCCATTAGTGGTGCATATCCAACGACTGGCCCATTATTTTACTGCCAATGGATGGTTTTGAAGCATTGGCTAATTCTCGGCTGGCCGATGGTTGGCAACCATGAATTGGCCAAGCTATGGCTGATTCTTAATTGGCCAATAATTGGCGACCGTGAATTGGTCAAGATATGACGATCAAGCAATGACCATTTACTTTCTGTCAAACAAATATTTTTCTATTTTCTTTTATTTTGTCTTATTGAATCAATGGCTGATGACTGGTTGACCCATGAAATATAATTGACGTAACCCTTCAAGCCTGGTGCATTAATGGCTGATAGTTGGGTGGCAAATGGGTTTTTCTTGAAATACCAACGGGCCGTTATAGAGGAAATCATTGGCCCAATCTTCGGAAATATGATTGGACCATCCATAGCAGCTAATATTAAATTGACTTAACGCTCCAGACCTGGCTCATTAACGGCCCATTAAAGTTTGCCAATGATTGGCGGATGTTTTACCAGCATCGGCCAAGGATTGGCCATGTTGTGTTCTCTTACACGGGACTGCAGCTTAAATTGCATCAACGTGTTTTTTTCCACGAGATCGTCTAGCAGGACAATCTTCATGATCTAGTCTTAACCTTGATGGATGAACAACGTCAGGTTCACAGTTTGGATGATCTTCAATATCTTGTTCTTTTGCTGTCGGTTAAAATTCCATAGCTGCTTTAGTAGGATTTTTCGTTTAAGAAGTACTTTTACATATTTCGTTATGCTTTGCTCCAAAAATATTTCAAAAAAAAAAAATGATAAATAAACATTTCATGAATAAATTATGTCATTGTCCAATAATAACACAACATAATAATGAACCTATAAAAAATAATAAATATCTCCATTTTTGAATAGTAATGTTGACAACCTTGAAGTCATAAGAAGCTTAATTATGCAGGAAAAAGTCTATCGGGAAAATCGTCTTTCGGGAGTAATTATTCGGGAACGTATTCGGGAAAAAGGATTCGGGATTTTTAAATTCGGGAAGAAGGTCAATCGGGAAAAAAGTCATTCGGAAATAAGGATTCGGGAAAAAGACCGGTAATCCATTACTGAGCTTGGTAGTAATTATTTTTAAATTTTTGATTTCGCGTGCCAACTTATGTTTTTTTTTTATATAAATATAAAAATTACTGGAAAACTCTAAAAAAAAAAAAGAAAAAAATTAACAATAAATAAAGTAAAGTACTCTTCATTGATAAAACAATACACAATAGTAAAACAATGTATCAACAAAAAGAAGGGTGAGAGGCGGCATCTATTTTTCGATAACACAACCACAAGGTCATTTAAACAATTCAACAGGAAGCTGTTTTTTCAACATGATAAATATTGACATGATCATAATAGACCTTACTAATTTCAAATAGGCATCATTAATAATTAACCAACTAAAAGTACCAACTGCTTTCTTTTAATTTGAATTATCGATTAAATTAATTGTTAAATTTACAATAATAACTATATATCAGTAAAACAGACTTGTAATACACTCTAAGATTCAACTTATATATAGGTATATTCAATGCATATAGAAAAAAAAAAAAAAAAATTATTAATATAGTTTTGTAATAATTATCAAGAAATTTTAATAATAATTATTATTTTTCATTTAGCCACTATTATTACAATCGATTACAATAACAACAGTAGATAATGCTGGAGAAATTTATATCAACAACCACTAGATGTCACTAAGTATGTACTTAGTGTGTTTAAAAAGAAAAAAAAAGTTGTATTTATTATTATTGAAATCGTTGACTTTTTTATATTTCAATCTATTAATAAAAATAAATAAAAAAACTCATTCAAACCATGACACAACCTTTTTTTTCAAAATAGATATATATTTTCATTGTTACCTTGAAATCAAAAATTATATATATATATTTTCAGATGAAAAAAAAAAAAAAATAAATGAATTCAATAAAAATAAAAAATTGTGCTTGGCTAATCGGTTTGACGCAAGTAGTTATAATTAGATATATTAAGATGATGTAAAAAAAATGTTAAAAAATATATTCAATGAAATGAAAACATTCAATAAACGTTAAATAATTATTGACTCAATTTTTGAATTCGAATAATTAAATTATAAAAAAAATAGTATTTATAAATTTTCTGTTGCACTATTTTGCACAAAAAAATAGTTCATATAGTAATCCATATATAAAATATAAGAAAGAAAAAAAAAATTATACTACAAGATCTATAAAATCTTGAGGTGTTTTAAGAGCATAGAAAAAAGAAAAAAAGTATAAATGCTTCTACGATATAATGGGATACTTTGAACCCTTCATTATTTGCATCGTCCCTCTTAAACATGAAGGTGCACGTACACTTGAATTGTTCAATCCTTTTTTCTATTATTACTTATTCTTTTTCACGTCTATGCAAAAATATAAAACTGGATATAAAAAAATACAAGGATCAAATATAAAAAGGTGAACAAACGATTGAGCACCTTCTTCAAGTAAATTAAAACATCAAAGAAGTAAAAAATTAAATAAATATAAAGTAAAATAATAAAAATGAAAAAAAATATTTTTACAAGAATTTTTTTATATTAAATTAATATCTGTTTACTATTTAATAGTATTTGAAATAAAATTAAAATTGCCTTTGTATATTGATGAAAAAAGTGCACTTGATGTGCTGCACTTTATTTGTAAATAAAATAAAATAAAATAAAAAATTACAAAGTAGAAAAAGGTTAAAAGATTGATTCTATGCACAGTGCATGTACGTGGATATATACAAATTTAAAAATTAAATGTATATGTGGATTGAAAGTTTGAAAAACGAATAAAGGGATGGTGTACATATACGAGTTGTTGATGAGAAGGCAGGGGAAAAATTCTTGAAGGGTTTCTATTATGTGCGTGTGTGCACCCCTATATACGCATCTCGAGTTTTACATTTTTTTTTTTTTTTAATTTTATTTTTACTACTTGGTATATCATGCTTACAGGTCTTGCCAATATATCTGCATACCTGCGGGTCTTGCACTTTGCAATTATAATCCTGAAAGTGGTACTGAATTGTTACTTTTCTGTGAGATTAATCATACTACTTTTTATTATTTTTTTCTTCAACAAGGCGATTGGGGACTTGTTTTTTTATTTTATTATTTTATTCTACTTTTTATTATTTATTTTGAGCTCATGGATGAGTTCAAATTTTCAAGTACACTTCTTAGTTTCATGACACTGCCAAGGGGTTTGACTTTTTCATATTTTTATTTTAAAACCCCCTTACTCCTTGGAAATTTTTTCTTGGATGTCATCATGATATTCCTGTATATAAGTTTAAGTTGATTCTTTCAAGAGCCAAGTCCTCTGGCTCTTTAAATCTACAAGAAAATGAAAATAATAAATTTTAATCAACATAATACTAAATGAGAAAATAAAAATAAATAAAAAACTTGAAAATTATAAAAGTAGTTGTTTAAAATTTTTGAGTATACCTATATTTGAAAAAAAAGAAAAAATGAAATTCACCTGAATATATATATACTTGAATGAGTTTGGAGAATTCTTTTTTTTTTTTTTTTGTATATTTTGTAACATTTAGTTATTTATTTTTTGTCGACAAGTGTCGAGTTTAGTCTGGTACGGATAAAGTCACGAGCAGTAATTATGAACGATAGGGTAGAGAAGAATCTAATTGTGATTGATGGAGAAACGGAAGATGAGGGAAAAGAGGTAGGAGGATAAACGGAAAATAAAAAATAAAAAAAACAAAAAAACAGGGAGATGACTTCCTTTTAATCTCGGGGTCTAACCCTTACACTGTCACATTGGTATACGCGATTTCATTACGTTCATGAACATAGCTTCAATCTCAACAACATCACCATGATATAATGATTTTTAAACTCATCATACTTGAGAAATAATAAAATTAAATTAAAAAAAAAAAATAAGTTTATTAATTTATTTTTTTTTTAATCATAATATTTATTTTTATTTTTAAATATTATTTTAAAAAATTACAATTTATAATTTAGGTATAATTAATATTCTTGTAATAAAATCATCATCAAATCTTAAATTATTTTAGTATTAATTTTTTTTTTTTTTTTCAAATTGAAAAATATTTGTTGTACAGTTTAAAAAGTTTAATAAAAATTTGAGAAACTTAGTTTTTTCCATAAATTTTAAATTGACAATTGAAAATATTTAAATTATTATTGTTTTGATGATTAAAATTTTTTAAATTCATATTAATTTTACAAAATTTTTCGAAACCAAGTGACATTGTGATTCCAAAAACTAAAATTTTCATAAATAATTAGTACAGATGAATATATAAATTTTATATTTTTATCATTATCATTTTTT
>WSYQ01001659.1:0-21524 GCA_011426435.1 Lysiphlebus fabarum
AACTGTATCAATTTTGTAATTTAATTCATATCAATTAAAAATAGTTCACTATATGCCACCAGATGCCAGGGTCAGATCCCTATACATAAACAATTTCTAAGAGAAATATTTTATTAACTTTATGAATCATATTTTCCTAAGCAAATAGTTAATTTAAAATTAATTTTGACAATGGTAATTTAGATGATAATATATTTTTTTGTTTTTTGAACATTTCTTGAGTTGTCTTGGAGTAAGAACTTATTTGTTGAGCGACATTATCATGTGACTGAAAGTATGAACAACCAGCAACATCATTCCCGTGTAGGAATGACCCACAACATGGTCATGCATTGGTCCATTAATAGCACCCGATTATTGGTAGCTAAGCATGGGCCATTAGTGGTGCATATCCAACGACTGGCCCATTATTTTACTGCCAATGGATGGTTTTGAAGCATTGGCTAATTCTCGGCTGGCCGATGGTTGGCAACCATGAATTGGCCAAGCTATGGCTGATTCTTAATTGGCCAATAATTGGCGACCGTGAATTGGTCAAGATATGACGATCAAGCAATGACCATTTACTTTCTGTCAAACAAATATTTTTCTATTTTCTTTTATTTTGTCTTATTGAATCAATGGCTGATGACTGGTTGACCCATGAAATATAATTGACGTAACCCTTCAAGCCTGGTGCATTAATGGCTGATAGTTGGGTGGCAAATGGGTTTTTCTTGAAATACCAACGGGCCGTTATAGAGGAAATCATTGGCCCAATCTTCGGAAATATGATTGGACCATCCATAGCAGCTAATATTAAATTGACTTAACGCTCCAGACCTGGCTCATTAACGGCCCATTAAAGTTTGCCAATGATTGGCGGATGTTTTACCAGCATCGGCCAAGGATTGGCCATGTTGTGTTCTCTTACACGGGACTGCAGCTTAAATTGCATCAACGTGTTTTTTTCCACGAGATCGTCTAGCAGGACAATCTTCATGATCTAGTCTTAACCTTGATGGATGAACAACGTCAGGTTCACAGTTTGGATGATCTTCAATATCTTGTTCTTTTGCTGTCGGTTAAAATTCCATAGCTGCTTTAGTAGGATTTTTCGTTTAAGAAGTACTTTTACATATTTCGTTATGCTTTGGTCCAAAAATATTTCAAAAAAAAAAAATGATAAATAAACATTTCATGAATAAATTATGTCATTGTCCAATAATAACACAACATAATAATGAACCTATAAAAAATAATAAATATCTCCATTTTTGAATAGTAATGTTGACAACCTTGAAGTCATAAGAAGCTTAATTATGCAGGAAAAAGTCTATCGGGAAAATCGTCTTTCGGGAGTAATTATTCGGGAACTTATTCGGGAAAAAGGATTCGGGATTTTTAAATTCGGGAAGAAGGTCAATCGGGAAAAAAGTCATTCGGAAATAAGGATTCGGGAAAAAGACCGGTAATCCATTACTGAGCTTGGTAGTAATTATTTTTAAATTTTTGATTTCGCGTGCCAACTTATGTTTTTTTTTTATATAAATATAAAAATTACTGGAAAACTCTAAAAAAAAAAAAGAAAAAAATTAACAATAAATAAAGTAAAGTACTCTTCATTGATAAAACAATACACAATAGTAAAACAATGTATCAACAAAAAGAAGGGTGAGTGGTGGCATCTATTTTTCGATAACACAACCACAAGGTCATTTAAACAATTCAACAGGAAACTGTTTTTTCAACATGATAAATATTGACATGATCATAATAGACCTTACTAATTTCAAATAGGCATCATTAATAATTAACCAACTAAAAGTACCAACTGCTTTCTTTTAATTTGAATTATCGATTAAATTAATTGTTAAATTTACAATAATAACTATAAATCGGTAAAACAGACTTGTAATACACTCTAAGATTCAACTTATATATAGGTATATTCAATGCATATAGAAAAAAAAAAAAAAAAATTATTAATATAGTTTTGTAATAATTATCAAGAAATTTTAATAATAATAATTATTTTTCATTTAGCCACTATTATTACAATCGATTACAATAACAACAGTAGATAATGCTGGAGAAATTTATATCAACAACCACTAGATGTCACTAAGTATGTACTTAGTGTGTTTAAAAAGAAAAAAAAAGTTGTATTTATTATTATTGAAATCGTTGACTTTTTTATATTTCAATCTATTAATAAAAATAAAATAAAAAATCTCATTCAAACCATGACACAACCTTTTTTTTCGAAATAGATATATATTTTCATTGTTACCTTGAAATCAAAAATTATATATATATATTTTCAGATGAAAAAAAAAAAAATAATAAATGAATTCAATAAAAATAAAAAATTGTGCTTGGCTAATCGGTTTGACGCAAGTAGTTATAATTAGATATATTAAGATGATGTAAAAAAAATGTTAAAAAATATATTCAATGAAATGGAAACATTCAATAAACGTTAAATAATTATTGAATCAATTTTTGAATTCGAATAATTAAATTATAAAAAAAATAGTATTTATAAATTTTCTGTTGCACTATTTTGCACAAAAAAATAGTTCATATAGTAATCCATATAAAATATAAGAAAGAAAAAAAAATTATACTACAAGATCTATAAAATCTTTAGGTGTTTTAAGAGCATAGAAAAAAGAGAAAAAGTATAAATGCTTCTACGATATAATGGGATACTTTGAACCCTTCATTATTTGCATCGTCCCTCTTAAACATGAAGGTGCACGTACACTTGAATTGTTCAATCCTTTTTTCTATTATTACTTATTCTTTTTCACGTCTATGCAAAAATATAAAACTGGATATAAAAAAATACAAGGATCAAATATAAAAAGGTGAACAAACGATTGAGCACCTTCTTCAAGTAAATTAAAACATCAAAGAAGTAAAAAATTAAATAAATATAAAGTAAAATAATAAAAATGAAAAAAAATATTTTTACAAGAATTTTTTTATATTAAATTAATATCTGTTTACTATTTAATAGTATTTGAAATAAAATTAAAATTGCCTTTGTATATTGATGAAAAAAGTGCACTTGATGTGCTGCACTTTATTTGTAAATAAAATAAAATAAAATAAAAAATTACAAAGTAGAAAAAGGTTAAAAGATTGATTCTATGCACAGTGCATGTACGTGGATATATACAAATTTAAAAATTAAATGTATATGTGGATTGAAAGTTTGAAAAACGAATAAAGGGATGGTGTACATATACGAGTTGTTGATGAGAAGGCAGGGGAAAAATTCTTGAAGGGTTTCTATTATGTGCGTGTGTGCACCCCTATATACGCATCTCGAGTTTTACATTTTTTTTTTTTTTTAATTTTATTTTTACTACTTGGTATATCATGCTTACAGGTCTTGCCAATATATCTGCATACCTGCGGGTCTTGCACTTTGCAATTATAATCCTGAAAGTGGTACTGAATTGTTACTTTTCTGTGAGATTAATCATACTACTTTTTATTATTTTTTTCTTCAACAAGGCGATTGGGGACTTGTTTTTTTATTTTATTATTTTATTCTACTTTTTATTATTTATTTTGAGCTCATGGATGAGTTCAAATTTTCAAGTACACTTCTTAGTTTCATGACACTGCCAAGGGGTTTGACTTTTTCATATTTTTATTTTAAAACCCCCTTACTCCTTGGAAATTTTTTCTTGGATGTCATCATGATATTCCTGTATATAAGTTTAAGTTGATTCTTTCAAGAGCCAAGTCCTCTGGCTCTTTAAATCTACAAGAAAATGAAAATAATAAATTTTAATCAACATAATACTAAATGAGAAAATAAAAATAAATAAAAAACTTGAAAATTATAAAAGTAGTTGTTTAAAATTTTTGAGTATACCTATATTTGAAAAAAAAGAAAAAATGAAATTTACCTGAATATATATATACTTGAATGAGTTTGGAGAATTCTTTTTTTTTTTTTTTGTATATTTTGTAACATTTAGTTATTTATTTTTTGTCGACAAGTGTCGAGTTTAGTCTGGTACGGATAAAGTCACGAGCAGTAATTATGAACGATAGGGTAGAGAAGAATCTAATTGTGATTGATGGAGAAACGGAAGATGAGGGAAAAGAGGTAGGAGGATAAACGGAAAATAAAAAATAAAAAAAACAAAAAAACAGGGAGATGACTTCCTTTTAATCTCGGGGTCTAACCCTTACACTGTCACATTGGTATACGCGATTTCATTACGTTCATGAACATAGCTTCAATCTCAACAACATCACCATGATATAATGATTTTTAAACTCATCATACTTGAGAAATAATAAAATTAAATTAAAAAAAAAAATAAGTTTATTAATTTATTTTTTTTTTAATCATAATATTTATTTTTATTTTTAAATATTATTTTAAAAAATTACAATTTATAATTTAGGTATAATTAATATTCTTGTAATAAAATCATCATCAAATCTTAAATTATTTTAGTATTAATTTTTTTTTTTTTTTTCAAATTGAAAAATATTTGTTGTACAGTTTAAAAAGTTTAATAAAAATTTGAGCAACTTAGTTTTTTCCATAAATTTTAAATTGAAAATTGAAAATATTTAAATTATTATTGTTTTGATGATTAAAATTTTTTAAATTCATATTAATTTTACAAAATTTTTCGAAACCAAGTGACATTGTGATTCCAAAAACTAAAATTTTCATAAATAATTAGTACAGATGAATATATAAATTTTATATTTTTATCATTATCATTTTATATATATGTTCACGACCCTTTTCGTGCCCAAGTTGAGGTTTGTAAAAAAATATTCTCCCTCAAATCTAGTCCTTCAATCTTCTCATCCTCATCGTCATCCTCAAAATCAACCAACCTACGCACTTATCAACACTCGTCCTAGTGGCAAACTACTGCCTCAAGGTATATGCATGTATATATATAGGTATACACATTTACTCTATCAATATTCACTATAATCCTTTACGCCTCTGTGGTCCAATCACATATATAACTATAATTCCAAAAAATCATTCCAAAAATCTTATTTCCTGTAAATAAATAAAAATGTTAATCAAGAGACTTGGTAGAGTCTCGCCTCAATTTTTCCCCAGCGCAAGAGTTACTACCGTATAAGTATTTTAAGTCAATGGTCCGCGACGTCATATATCTATATATTGATTTATATATAGAAATTAAACTGCCCGTGTAAGAGAACAAAACATGGCCAAGCCTTGGCCGATGTTTGTAAAACATCCACCAATCTTTGGCAAACTTTAATGGGCTGTTAATGAGCCAGGTCTGGAGCGTTATGTCAAATTAATATTAGCTGCTATGGATGGCCCAATCATATTTTCCAAGATTGGGCCAATGATTTTCTCTATAACGGCCCGTTGGTATTTCAAGAAAAACCCATTTGCCATGGTGCACCCAACAATCAGCCATTAATGCACCAGGATTGGAGAGTTACGTCAATTTAATATTGGCTGCCATAAATAGCCCATTAATATTTGCTATGATTGCTCCATTACTTGCTATTTTATTCATAATTAAAAAAAAAAAAAAAATTATTTCAATTGCATACTCGAAGTCTAAATATGTATATGTTAATTTTTTTATTTAAAACAATTTTTTTTCTGCTACTTGAAGAGCGCGATCACAGAACCTAAACCAAAACTAAACCTATTCAATAACTAACTGAGCCACGGGAACAATATACATTTCAGAAATATTTTTGTTTTTTTATCGTTACACACGGCTTCATAATATTTCATGGTTCAACCAATCATCAGCCATTGATTTAATAAGACAAAATAAAAGAAAATAGAAAAATATTCATTTGACAGAACGTAAATGGCCATTGCTTGGTCGCCATAGCTTGACATTGGCTGATTCTTAAATGGCCATTTAAGAATCAGCCATAGCTTAGCCAATTAATAGTTGCCAACCATCGGCCAGCCAAGAATTAGCCAATACTTTGACATGGATTAAAACCATACCTTGGCAGTTAAATAATGGGCCAGTCATTGGCCAAGTATGTACCACTAATGGCCCATGCTTAGCTAACAATTATCAGGTGCCATTACTAAACCAATGCATGGCGGTGTTTTGAGTTTTAGAGATTCCTACACGGGTATGTAGATGTAAATTGTTTTATTTTTTTTTTTAAAGACCCCTAAATTTCTTCTTTACAAGCTCATCCCGTGTAGGAATAGCCAAGACTTGGGAAACATGATTGGGCCATCTATAGCAGCTGTTTTTAAATTGACATAATGCTCCAGGCCTGGCTCATTAACGGCCCATTAAAGTTTGCCAATGATTGGCAGATGTTTTACAAGCATAGGCCAAGGCTTGGCCATGTTGTGTACTCCTACACGGGATATGTACCCAAAAAAAATTTGAGCTCGAAAACAATTTTTTCTATTTTAATAACATAGGAAAATAATGGCATGTTCAATTAAATCCTATTAACTTGTCGAATTCTATATCTAGATTTGAAGATTTTAAAAAATTCCATAAGATTGGGTCCAGATTAACAAAAAATCCAAAAAAAATTGTTATTCAGATTGATTTTGTTTTTTTTTCATCAAATATTCAGGTTTTTTGCTTTAATTTTGAACTTAAAAATTATTGTAGTATATAAATTGTACTCATAACTAATAACTAACAAAAAGGTCTTTTGAAAAGCTGTAAAATTAGCTATATTCGAGAATTTTGAGTAAAAAATAAGTGAGTTATTCAATTTTATAATAAAAAAGAGTCAAAAAAAACTTTATATTAATGGGTTTTAACGTATAAATGTTTTTTTTTACGGTGAATTTTTGCTTGATCTGAACTTCGCAGTTATGAAAATTTGACAAGTAAATAGGATTTGATTGAACATGCAGTTATTTTCTTACGTAAATATGTAATTCAAATGCCCGATGAGCAAGTTCCAAAACAATTTTTTTCGAGCTCAAATTTTTTTTTTGAGTACATATGAAAAAAAAAAAATTAAATTAGCAATAATGGCAATCGATTGATACCAACATATAGCATAAAAATTGTGTAAATTCATCAACTTAATTTTTATTTATTTTTTTTAAATAGAGATAAAAAAACTTTAGTTTCGTACGCAAGTGTATTTTTTAGTGGATAGTATAAAAGAGGGTGGATTTTGTGGCGCGTGCAGTGGCCCCGTGCTGTATATATATATGATAGTCCATCCATATATATATACAACATATTCTTGATTCTGCTGCTGTTGCTGTTGATCCTTCTACAACTTTACTCTGTTTTTGCTCTCTGTTCAGTTTTGCTCTACTATAATATAACATACTATATGTATATAGGTATAGGTATATACATACATATATATATATTTGAAAAAATAAAGTGAGGAAGCGGCTTTTTCACATCGTAAAATGGGAGAAAAAAAAACGCACCAATGTGCGTTGCGCATAACCGCGTTGTCACCATGGCAACTGGGGTTGGCAGTGAGTACGCATTGATCGCAGAATCCCAGTGCGTTTAGAATTTCAAGTTGAGTTGAGTAAAATAAGACAAGCATATATATATATATGCTTGTCTTATTTTATAATATATATTCACATGTACCATCTACTTACAAAGTGTAGTACAAGTAGTAGTGGTAGTTCAGAGAGCAATCTTGTCGAAAATATATCCTATGTACCTATATATTTTGTAATATACATGTACATCCGCATGTGTATATATGTAAAGAAACAAAAAAATAAAAAACAGAATAAATGTAAAATATGAATAAAAAAAAAAAATTTTTTTTAAAATGCTCATGTTAGAGTAAATGAGATAGAATAATGAAAATAAAAAAAATTTAGTTGATAAAAGAACGCGACAATAAAAAAATATTATTTTTTCATTTATTTATTCACATTTTTCTTTTTTTTTTTTTTTTTTTTAAGACAAAATGGCAAGTAGTTTTTTATAATTTTTTTAAAATTTTTTTTAGCTCTTTAATACTCGTGCACACATGCAAAATTCAAAGGCCATTATAAAATTTGTTTGTGGTTTGTTGAATATCATAATAAGAGCAAAAAAAAAAAGTTTTTTTTTATTATTTTTTCAAAAAAAAATATAAAGAATTTTGTATGGAAAAAAATATATATATATGTTTAAAGTAAAATTATAAATTTAGTATTTTTTTTTAATAACTATTAATATTTTTGATAAATAAACTTGTAAAATGTCACTGTTAAAATTCGAATTTAGTCCAAATGATGAATTGGAATTTTTTTTATCTATAATTTATAAAAAAAAGGGTAAATTAAACTTGTTTTTTTTAGGATTATAATCAATTTTAACATTTGAATGATGAAATTTGAATTAAAATTTATTTTGACGTTTGAAAAGTGTTGAATTTAAATTTTTTTTCAAAAAAAAAATGTTAATTTAACAGAAAAGCTTATTTATGATAATATTAAAAATAAGTCTTCTGATGAGTAATATTCATTATTTATAAAAAAAAAATAATAATATTTACAACAATAAAGATATTTAAAAATGGTTTTTATTTTCCTTTTTTCGACAATCGAGTATTGATTTAAATTTTATGAATAACAGTATAAAAATAAAATTTCCATAAAAAGAGTGAGTTATTTTGCAATTATTTTAAACGAATAGCAAGTGAGAGTGAGAATATTAGTCCAAGGGGTTGAGGGTAAATAATAATTGAAAAAAAATATATACAAAATGATAAATAAAAAACAAAAATTTTCATGCTGAAATACATATATATAGAATTATTGCAATCAATTTTTATTTCATTTATTTATTTTATATATAAATATAATATTCATTTTATAAATACTGAATTTTATGAGAATTTTTTTTTTTTTTTTCTCATTTAACAAGGGGGAGGAATTATTATACTCGTTGCATTTTCGATCGATTTTACTCGAGCGACTATTCTTTTCAAGTAGTATGGTTGTAGTAACAGTAGCGTCATCGTAAATCGTATGGACCCGGGTCAATTTTCAACTTTTGAAGTTACGTGGAGCCAGTTTTATTCAATACTATAGAAACTGACTGAAATATTGAATAACTAATGTATCCACCAATACAATCATCAACATATAAAATATAGACACAATGATATTGAGAAAAAATAATAATAAAACTCGACAGGATACTAAAGTCAATTTTTAGATACAACAATGCACATTCACAAATAGAATTTTATATTTTTCTCTTGTATATATTTATTATATAAAAAAAAAAAAGTAATAAATGTATCGAAAAAGTTTTTTTATATTTTTCAAATTTTTCACTGTCAAGTGACTATTTTTATACTTTTTTCTTTCTCAAAAGAAAATAAATTTTCTATACCTGATTTTTTTTGTCTTGACGTGACTTGAATATTTGAGAAAAAAACAAATTTTTTTTTTGAATTTAGTTTTATTTATTTGAATTACAAAATTTAGATATTAATATTTACATTTTTTCTTTCCTCAATTTGAGCATCAGTTGTTGAGCTTTAAAAAAGAGAAAAAATTTAACATTTTCAAGTATCAAATAAAATTTGTAAAAAGTGATAAATGATAAAAAAAAAAAAAGTAAAAACTATATTGAATGGTCGAGTTTATTGGTGGTCAACTACCGGAAGAGCACGTGTTCAATTTCCGCAAATATATAGACGTGTAAAAAATCAAAAAGAGAAAAAGTAAAAAAAAAAATGAGATAAACACGATTTATAGAAAAGTAAAAATGATTAAATGAATAAAAAAAAAAGTAAGAAAAATACGTGCCAGTTAAAATTTAGGACAGCTGCGTGATGGAAGCTGTATGAGAGATCAAGAGTGTGGCAACAGAAAGTATAAGGGTGTGTTTTTTGTACAAGTTAGAGAAGTAAAGGTATATAGAGAACTGTTAAAGCATATTGAGAGAAATGGGAAAATCCTAACACGTTTTATTTTGTCTTTTGGCGCGGAAAATACGACGCATGGCACGTGTGAACTATTTTCATGAAGGGATTTTCATACTATATACTTTTGGGATAAAAAAGAAATTTTGTTTCTTTTTTATTTTTACACCCTCTCAATTTTATACAACCGTCTGACACTTTGACTTGACTCACAAGTCGAGTCAAGTTGATTTTTTTTTTTCATAAATGTTGTTGCACTAAAAGTAAACGAATAATTGGTATTTTCGAAAAAAAATTTGTACTTAAAATAGAGAATCATCAATAAATTTTAAATGAATGAAATTTTAAAATTTTTAGAGATTCACTTTTAACGATTGATAATGGAAATAGTTTACTTTTGAGTCACAATAAAGTATTGATTATTGACAATTTACATCAAAGTTTCATGTATTATTTTAAGCTAATGGTGGTTGCAATATTCTTTCCGTGTCACTATTGGCACTTTTTACGGGGGAATTTACGGGAAACACGGAGATATTTATACCAGTTGCCGGAGAATTTTCGGTAAAACTGCGATAGTATATAATTTTAATCACATCGTGTATGTAGAACTAACTGCAGTTAGTTGCGTTGTATTTTGTGTAGGCCCCGTAAATTTCTCCGTAACGGTGCCAATAACGACTTCGATTTCTTTTAGTACAATTATTGTTTTTGATTACACTATCATTAAATAAATAATAGCTTCTTCCAAGTAGTAAAAATATAATCCCAATTAACGCAAAACATATATAAATTACTCTTATTAGATGTCATCAAGTTGTAAAAGGTATATATGTAATACATAAAAATATGTATATACATGTGTCTCGGGTTTTATTATATCCCCTATTACTCTTGTTGAATGTTGGACACCCTTGGCCTTTTACCTCTTAAAGTATTGCTTGTCATCATTGTCGTTTACTTTGCCCTCACAATACTGTTACACAGTTCCATTCGGATAAACTCAAATCTTTATCTGTTGTATTCACATCTCAAGTTCGCAATTTTCTAATTGACGTAGATTTTTTTTTAGTATATATATATTTCTTTTATTCATTTCAATTGACAACTGTTAGTCACTCTTATTTCATTCGTTTTTATGTGATTAAGAAATCTTGGATTAGAAAATAAATAACAAATCAATTATTATTGAATATATAATTGAATAATCCACGAATTAAATAAATTCATATAAAAATAAAAAAATAATAATACGCTTATATAATGAGACAAGTCGACAGATTTTTTTTTTTTTCACACATCATCTGTCGGATTTTTTTTTGATGAAACCCTCTTTTCCTTTTTTTTCTTATCTTCAATCATAAGAAATAAAAGAGTGTGTCAAATTTCGACAACAATCAGCTGAGTTATTCAATTTGTTTTTATATATTTTCATTTAAAAAAAAAGATAGTAATTTTAAAAAGCTACATTGAGAGAAAAAAAAACAATAAAGGTATATACGCAGATAAATAAAAATTGATCTGACACGCGCCTAAATTTGAGCTTGAAGATGGCAGATGTTTCTCGTCATTCAGCTGAAAATTTATCATGATAAGTCGATGAAAAAAAAAAATGATTTAAAAATCATAAATTATTTTTCAAAAAACTATTGTTCATTTAAAAATTAATAATAAATAATATATTCATTTCTTTGGTGAAAGAAAACAAAATGTATAAATTTTTGTTGAGCTTTTTTTTTCTTGATAATTTTTAATGGTGGGTGATTTTTTATATGAACTTTTTTCCAAATAATAAATGAGCATCGATAGGATAGGGGTAGAAAGTTATTCACAAATCTACTCTATTGAAGAGGGCACGCGTTATAAAATTTCAGGGTCCCCAACGACCCCCGAGTGAAACACCTAGACCTCGTGTGTGTTCCATCAGTAAATTTCACCCTCGCCCGGGGGTCCTATAACTAAACGCAATATTACGTTTAATATGTGTATATATTGAATATGCACGTATATTATATACACCAAGTTGACTTTTCGTAGACCCCGAAAAAATTCATGGCACCCTCTTTTGAGTGTTTGAAAACCACCTATTCACTGTGAACTATATATAGGCATGTATAAGAAGCAAGGTGGATTTTTTTTTTTTTTCATTTTTTAACCCCTTTTTTCCGTCTTGACATTTCTTTTTATTTTTTTAAGCTTTACTTACTTTTTTTTGGATATTTTTGATGTATGTATGTTTTTTTACTGCAAAAGCAATCATTTGCATTCAAGCAGACATAAAATATATATACCTATATGAGGGATGACAGTAGACAGAGTTTTTTTTTTTAATTTACTTTGATGTTGGGTGGTTTGTATGACACGACCACTTGACCCATGGTTTTTTAACCACATAAAAGTTAAACTAATTGTTTTTTTTATAGAAAAAATTAAATAAAAAATGAATTACTATAAATTTTTTTTAAATACATCAATACAAGATAATTTATATATCAAAAAACTAGTAAATAAAAAACAGAAAATAATAATGAAAATATGTATAATAAAGATAATGTGTAGTAAAGTGAATGAATCGGATAATAAAAATACAGAAACAATATTGATATTTAGTACATTTAGTAATAAAAATAACAAAAAACGAAAAAACATGAAAATAATTTACTAATTAGTAATTATACAAAAAATAAAAAAAAAATTTGATATATAAGTTTATATAAATAAATAAATTCAACAATTATTTGATGAAAAATATTTTATTTATTAATATTTGAATTTTATTTAATTTATTTTAATATATATATATATGGATTTGCAATTGTATAGAGAATTAAATACCCATCGATTAAGTTTAGAAAAATAAAAAATAAAAAATTTGGATCAAACTGAATGTGTGATTCTTTTGGGATCAGAAATATAATAATATATAGGATATATTTTATAATATATATAACATATAAGAGTGCAGAGCAGGATATACATGAGAGGGGGAAGGTATAAGACCCAGGTGAATATCCCGCACTAGACGATTTTTCATTTTTCGATGCTACTGAAAAAATTTGACAATGGACGCGTGTCACTGAGGCTAAAGCAGCTGCATTTGCCACTGTTCGTTGCAAACACATGGCAATGATGATGACGATGAAATAAACTTTGTAGATCTCTTTGCGAGATCAAAGCTTCCAGACATTACATTTTTATTTTATTTTATTTTATTTTTTGTTATTTCAATTTATTTATTTATTTATTTTTTTCATTTTACTTTACGTGTACTCGTTTTTTATAGTTGCAAAAGACACAAAGTATAGGTATATACAAGATCAAAAACTTTACAGAAAAAAAAAGAAAGATAAAAAAGGGGGAAAAGTGTATTGTAATAAGTGAACAGGTGATGGCAAAAACATGTTTTACTGTTGAATAATTATTCCTTGTCTTTTAATTATCTGAATCGTACAAATTCTGTTGAGAAATAAAAAACAAAATTATTTCCTTCTGTTGATTTAAATAATGATAAATTTAAATTGAAAAAATATTATAAATAATAATAATAATATCAATATCATTTTATTTATTTATTTGAATTCTTTTTTGTATAGTTGTTTTTTTATCTTTCAACCAAATTATCAAAAATTATTACAAATCACAAGGATTTAAGAACATTTTTTTTTTTATCATAAAATGTATTTTAATTTGCTTAAAAATATTTAATTTGTTAGTTTATAATTTTTATGATATATTTCGTAGTTTTTTTAAGGGAAAATATCTTATTTTACTATATATAATATTATAGAAATATGAAAAAAGAAAATTTTTATAATGTTTACTGTACATATAATATTAAAAATAATAATTTATAATATAATCCCTAATGAAATGTATCAGCCGAACAATAAATTAGAATTATATTTGGTATATTTTTCCGGTCGAAATTTATTTTTTTCTTTCGTTTATTTTGCCCTTTAATGGCAGCTGCAACGTTTTATATATATTTATATGTGACGTCACATCGATACATGGTATATTCTGAAGATAAAAATCTCGATCTCAAACTGTGTTTATAAGAAAAAAAATAAATAAAATTATATTGTCTCGCGGTTTTTGTAGAGGAAAAAAAAATTTCAGGTATACATATATATAACTCATTGAATATACGTGCAAGTAAAAAACAAACACTGCAGTTAGTGTGTTGCTAAAAAGGTTTAGGGTATATAAGAGTTTATACATTTAGAAAACAGTCTAAAACTAAGAAATAACTATAAATCGCTATCCATTGACTTTTAAATAAAAAAAAATCTTTAAAGAATCTACTTGGTTCACTTTTTTGTGTTTCACTTGGACATTTTTCGGTGTTACTATTGGCATCTTGTACGGAGGAATTTACGGGAAATACGGAGACATTTAAACCAGTTACCGGAGAATTTTCGGTAAAATTGTGATGATAATTTCAATCACTATCGTGTATGTGGGACCGACCAAACTATTATTATATACAACTGGTACAACTTGTATTGCTTTATATATATATATATATATTTTTAATTTAATTAAATATATACCTATATATTTTATTTTATTTTTTTGGAAAATTTAAACTTTTGGTCACATATGTATCTTCTGTCATAAATTAAATCGATTAACCGAAATAAAAAGCATGCCTAACATAGTTTTCAAAAAATATGTTCTTAAAATTATTTTGAAAAAAAAAACTATACAGTTGGGGGCGTCATGGCCTTGTTGTAAATCAAGGAAAATTTACAAACCCACCCAATGTTTATTTCTATTTATTTTTATTATTAATTTGTATAAAGGTATTTCAGTTTTTTTTTTTTTTTTTAACTGAAAAGTTTTTATTTAAACTCTATGACTTTTTCCATTTATTTGGGTTTTTAAATATTGAATATGGCTTATATTTATAATGTTGGGAACCTCTGTTACAATGTGCGCACACGCAAATACAATAGGACATGGGACAAAAACTTCAAGGCATAGGTTTCTTCATTCTTTACCTGGTGATCGTCAATATAAACTGATTTATTTCAGCATCATTGTGTCCCTTAGCATCTGTTTGCAGTTTTTTCGTTTTTTTTTTTTTTTTTTTTATTTTATTTATTTTATATATTTTTTTCTAAACAATTTTCCATGGGAATATAAACATTTACCTGATATATAATGTCTTGACAAATATTTTGCATCAATGGAATATAAAAATACATTGAAATATTTGTGATTAAATATAAAAATCAATTGAAAAAATAAATTTTATTTATTGTTAAAATTGATTTTAAAAAATTTGTGACAATTTGTAATTTTCAAAAAAATAAAAATTTTAGTAATTTTGTAATAATATACAAAGCTTACCCGGAGAATTGAGCTCCACCCTTTATAACCTTCAAGCTCCTTCCTAATATTTGTTTTTTTACGCTATGAATTTTCCTTTTTCCCTTTAGAGCAGTTTTGTTGGCCTTGGGTGGTAAAACACCCTCAACTCTGTGAACAGTTATTTAGAACTCACTCGGGACATAAGAAATTCAACATACCCCCGGATTTTTCACAAGGGACTAAAAAATAAAAAAAACATGCTCTCAGTTTTGCTTTTGATAAACTTAATTTTTATATCTGCATTTTGCAAATTATCCTATATTTCTTTTTTTTTTTTATTAAAAATATATTTGTTATAAATAAATATTGCCATAAAATAAATAATTTTATATTATCTACATTCAATGTATGTAAAAGCTCATATGTAAATGCTAATGAAAAAAAAAAAAATTGATCAACCAACAAATTAATCATAATACGGCTTATAAAATAATTGTATTTTCACCTGGAGTCTTTAATTTCTATACGGGAAATTGAGATTCCCAGACAAAAATTAGATTCCAAAATTCAGAGTTCTAGATATAAATATAATTGTTTTTTTTTTTTTTTTTTTTTACAATTTACAATACAAGTATAAACAATTAGCAATGGTTTATATAATTATATAGTTATATATATATAATAAAATGTCAACTATATTATTTATATAAAAGTTTAATTGAAAATCAATAAACAATTGCGACAATACATATATATCTAAAAATATTTTTAAAAACAGGGGCAAAATAATATGTACATACACTTTTCGGAGTTACATTATCAAAAACAATGAATAACAATATTTTATGTAATAAATGATATATAAATACTTTTATGAATAATTGTCATATATAAAAAAATATTTATTAAAAATAAAACTGTATATACTTCAAAACAATAAAATATATATTTTAACAACAAAAAATATGTATATACATATTGTTGTAAATAACAATTACATAAAATAAAATTTGACATGACATCAATAACAAAAATAATGAATAATATATTTATACATTGAAAATTAAATTCTTGCAAATTTATATTAAACACCTTCAATTACCGATAAACATTACATCATCAGCCGGAAAAGCTCATTAATTTCTGTCCTTTAATCTATACATATATATATCACATCATCAACTCTGCCAGCAACCCTCTCTCAATATAATATTCCAAAAGATGATTAATATCTTCATTAAAACCATCTGATTTGCAAACAAAAAAAAAAAGCAAATAATCTCACTGTACAAGTATAATATATATACGAATTAATATAAAAATTGTATAAAAAAAAATTAAAGTAAATATATAAACATAACATCAATACAATTATAAAAAAAAAAAAAAAAGATTATAATAATAATAATAATTTTTAATAATGATTTTGATTGAAGATATGAATGATAATAATATTACATTTTATTATATTTTATATATATACAGTCCAATCACAAATTACGTGCATTCATCCGCGATTAATCCACAAGTATTATATATAAAATGCAAGCATCATGTTTTAAAACGACAAGAGGGTCGAAATAGTAAACGATAAAGATAAAAAATAATAATAATAATAATAATAATAATAGTGTGTGATTCAATTTATGTTAAAAATTTAAAATCACACACTGTGTCTATACAGGATCAAGACCATCGTGGTTGATGCATCATCTTTTTTTTTTTTTTCTCTATATGTTGTCATTTGAGGAGAGCACGTTTGCGTATATAAAAATAAAAAAATAATCAAATAAATATATATATATATGCGTATGTATATAACAACCCCTCTTAAATATTAAGTAGAAGAATACGCATTAATTTATATATATCTGCATACGCATAGGATAGTATCTATTGTCATGATAATTAAGTGTAGTGAACCAGAGCTTTTAATAAAAGCATATAAAAATTTTTTTTTTTTTTTTTTTTTTTTGGACCAGATTTTTCTGCCTATAAATTTATTTGTGGCAGGAATAAAAATTGTATACATTGCATATTTAATAAATGAAATATAAAATTTTTTTTTTTTTTTATTTTATTTTATAGTCAAGTACATATGACCACATTTTTTTAAGCTTAATGTTGTGGTGTTATGTTGATATAGCTATTGGTGGTGGTGATAGTAAATATGCATGCGTGACCGGGTTTTGCTAGATGTTAAAAAATGCAGCCAAGAAAATCTACCTGGGAAAATCGGACTTATTATACACAAAACCAACTGACTGCATATATCTATAATTTTTTTTTTTTTTTTATATATATATGTGTGTTAATATATGCATGTAGACCAACAAGAATAACACGCAATTTATTTATATATTTATATAAACGGATTCAAATTTTTATCATGTCTTATTTTACCCTTTTATTCAATTTTTTTTTTATATTTATATTATAATTTTTCATTTACCTCAACGCCTTTATATTGTATTTTTTTTTACCAAACTCCGGATGCACAATTTTGCATGTATTTTAGTTTATACATGAAACATTAATGTTAATTACATAAATATATAATGTGTGCCACGGATTTTCTTGTTTTGTGAAAATGAAAAAGAAATAAAAAAAAGGAATTTTGACATCTTGATTGCCCGGGATGAAAAAATCGAGGTATTATAAGAAATACAATTATGTTTGATACTTGAAATAGTATCCCGAAATAGTATGACGAGTATTATTTGAAATACAATTGTATCCGGTTAGAATACTTGCTAAATAAATATTCAAAATACTATTGTATCCGGTGTTATTCGATCCAAAGATAATTATAATACGTATTATATATATATGACCTGCGAATTATTATATGTAATAAATATCAATCATTATTAAGTCAATTATAAATAATTCATTTTAACAAATTGAAATACCAAGGACAATAGTTTATATATAAGAAAAAGATGTGATTATCAGTATAATTTCTAAAATAAATTTTAAATATTAATTTAATGATATACAGAATTATTAATTAATTATTAATTGATTTATAAATAAATTATTTAATTGTAAAAGTTATTGAATTTTATGAGTATAATACTGAAAATTTTCCAAGTGACTAATTTATTCTTTATAGTAGAGATGATAAAATTTTTCTAAGTCCCTTAAAATTCGAGTATCAAAATACTTTGAAAATATATTTTGAAATACTCGAACATTAATAATACCGGTCAGGGATAATTGTATCCGAGAATTAGTCTTTGATAATACCAACAAAATATCAAAAAATACTCATAAGTATTCTCACAAATACTCATAAATATCACCGGATATAATTCAAACACTATTAAGTATCAATAATACCTTTCAAATACTTTATTTTTTCATCTCTGGTGTTACTCTGTTGTTGCAAATTAATGAATCTCCATAACATCTGGATTAAAAATTTTATAAAATTAATTTTTTCATATATAAGTATTTATACTTACTTATTGTTAGTTTTTTAATTTTTATTTTATTTTATTTTTTTTTTTTTACTTTTTAATAAAATGTTTTTTTTTTATCAACAACAACGTGAGAACTACTTGTGAAAATTTAAATTAATTTTTTTTTATTTTATTTTTTTAATAACAGAAATTTAACTTGGATATAATTATGTTTTTTTTTTTGTAAGCGGAAGATATGAAATAAAAAATGTTGAACCGAAAATGTTAGCATATGGCATTTTCCATGCTTTATAATGTCCCAATACTAACACATGTCTGTTGTGTTACATGAGGGTATTTATATATCCTTATGTCAAAATGAGAAGAGATGAAAAAAAAAAAATATATATATATACTTATTTTGTATATATTATTTTGAATGTAACACGGTAGCTGGTCTTGACGTTGTCACCTCTGATAAGCATCTCTATAAACCCTTATAATCATGACCAGTATATATCCTTTAATGTCCCCAAGATATATCTTGAATCTCAAAGCTAAGAAAAACCTGAACCTCTGGGTCTTTTTATTTAAACCCTGTGTTCTTTTTTTTTTTTTTTATCTTTTGTTATCAACAATATCGTGTTATATTTGTGAAACCAAAATAATAATCTACTAAAATTGCAACATTTTTTTTTCAGCAAGAGTTCTATGGTTTTTTTACAATATTTTTCGATATTTTCCACTGATTTTTGTATTTTGAGTCAACAGGTCTGTTAAATGGCAACTTATTTGTGTTTTGTATGATAAATTTTCGTAATTGATCTTGAAAAATAACAGTAAATGATCAACAATCATAAAACCTGTAAACTTTACAACTTGCTGCAGCTATCAATCAGTTGATAATTATTGTTGATTATTGATGATTAATTTTGAAATTTATCTCACAAAATATGTCTGCATTTTTGTGCTATTTCCGAGTTAACCTGTTGCAAACGAATAAAAAATAACAGCTTGAACAATGTAGAATCGATTTGTAATTTTTTTTTTTGCCACTACGGTTTGTAGCATTTGCCATCTATAGCCTGTTGCAAGCGAGCCAACATTTTTTTTTTTTTTGTTATCAAGGGTTGCAAAAAAAAGTTCTCTTTACGAATGTAATAATTAATTGCCAATTGAACCAGAATCACACTTCCCTATATATCAAAAAAATAAAAAAAAAAATACCCTAGATTTTCTCCGAATTTTTCTAAAATTATTTCTCCAAATTTTTCTTTTTGTATAATAGATAAAATGTAGATAAAAAAAAAAAAAACAAATTTATAGTTTTTTTTTTTTCGGAAGCTCAATTACATAAAAACTATCAAAAAAACTTCACAAAATTCCGGTAAAAAAACTAGAGATAAATTTTTATCAACTGGGTCAAGTTTTTTCTTTTCAAATATTTTTATCTGACTACATATAGTTTATGTTTTATCAAACTCATCTATTTCGACAAACGATTTCAACTGAATTTCTCTGATTACCTGTAATTTCATAGCAAACTTACTAAAAAAAATAGTAAATGACAATATTACCAAGTATAAATAGCCCTTTCAAAAACACCATAAAATGATAAAAAAAATAGATATAATTTTAATACCTGTACAGTTGTGCTTGGATGACAATAAAATAAAATATTATAAAAAAAAAAAAATAAAGGGGGGTATTTTTTAGCATGGCATATATCCTGTTAACCGGGGGTACAATATCGCGTATAAATTGTGTATATATATATATTTATTAAGTACGCACATACCCCTATTTTTCTTTGATGTTTATTCCCCTCTCTCTCTCTTTCGTTTCTTATCCATACCCCGCTGTACCCCGCCATCATTATAACCTCTACTATATGGTACTATTTCAACCCCCTTAACTCCTCTTATCGTGGCTTTTTTTTTTTTTTTTTTTTTTGATTCCCTTTCCACCATATATACCATATACTACCACCTTACTTACATTATAAAAACCCTATATATAATAAAAGTCCTTATATTTCTTCCCGCCACATGAAAAAACACACGGGAACATAATAACCGATTATAACCGAGTTTAACCGAATATTAACGAATCAATTTAACGCGGGCCAGCTGCAATTTCATTTGGACAAAGAATACGTTTGGATTGGCATACAGTGACTGCGCGGCAAGCAACACAGCACGGCTCAGTCTGCAACCAAAGGTACCAAATATTGTTGTTGTTGTTGTTGTTGTTGTGGTGGTTGTTGTTGTTTTTGTTTTTTTTATATATAATAGTTTAATTATTTATACATCAACAATGATAAAAGTGTGTATACAAAATTAATCATAATATTAAAAATAAATTTACGTAAAAAAAAAATTATATTTTGGAGTAATTTTTTTTTTTTAATAATTATTATTTTTTATTATAAAAAATATATTAGATTGTCAAGTTTAGTGAATGATTGGTCAGTATTTTTAGGTTTTTTTTTTTTTCAAAAAAATACATTTTTTTATTAAATTTTTTTTGAAAAAATAATTTTTAATTTTGGAGTATTAAAAAACAACAAAATGTGTGTGTTCGCGGGGGATCGTTGAGAAGATGGGTGGAAAAAAAAATGAAAAAAAAGAGGGACGTAAAGGGTGGTATAATATTAATGGAGGGGGATATATAAATACGAGGATAGAATAGTGGAGGTGCGCGCGCGGGCGCGTGCTAAAGTTACTGTTGATCCCCGTGGAAAGACGAAGGAGAAAAGAGAAACGAAAATTTAGTATTTCACGATCCGGTGTTGTGTGCGTGTATGTTTGGCTGTGGTGTAAAAAAAAGTAAAAATAAAAAAAAAAAAAAAAATTAATTAATTAATAAAAACAATTAATAAATATATAAACATTTAATAAAGTTTTTTAAATTTTTTTTTTTTTTTTTTTTTTTTTT
>WSYQ01001661.1:0-10992 GCA_011426435.1 Lysiphlebus fabarum
GGAAAAGCGTTGAAATTCTTTTGTGAGAAATTGTCCCGGAAAGTGAAAGACTGGAGAACTCAAAGACTCCTGAGACGGACTGTGAACTTTTATTTGTCGAATGTGTGTATCTCTGCCATTTTGATGATTACTTATCACAGCAATTTGAATCATGAATGTTCTAATTGGACGGTCATTTATATCTTTGATTGGAATTACAACCCAACCACTAGGCTCATTCAAATCCATGACCTCAACCTCTTGGAGATCATTGAAATTTGTCCCTCCTCTGATGCTAATCCTGACTCGGAAAAATATAAATCGTAAAAACATTGAAGAAACACAGATAAAAAAATTTTTTTTAATAGTTTAAGATTTACTTTTTGGAATACCAATAATTATTGAAAGTGATTCACCTGCTTGGAGTGTAACTTTCGTCGAGTTTGTAATCAGTGTAAATACAAATGTCTTTGATAGTTGTTTTTTTACGAAATTGAACGTTCACTAAATGCGGAAGTTGACCATCGGATTGCCAATAAGTTTCCGTTACATTGTCACGTAGTTGGTCAACTCCAAAACCCGGCTTACAACTTGAAAGACTCCAAATTGCATGATTTCCAACTTCTCGAATGCGTCCTGCGAATTCTTCTTGAACTGGATCAATATCGCCTGAAATACATCAACTTCAATTTACTGCTTACACCTAATTATTGGGGTGCGAATATCCTAACTCATATATTTCACCTCCAGAACTTGTTTTGCTACTCATTTTTTCGAATTTTATTTATCGAAACGATTTATGATAATCTAATTTACACTATTAAAAAGTATATATAAAGCGTAGTATTACTCAACCAATGAATTATTTCAGAACCCTTTCATGGATAATAATATTATTCAGTGGATTCAAAATAAAAAAGGGTGATCGACTAATTACTTTTTTACACAACCTCACTTACTTATTCATTAACGTGTACATAAGAATTCATATAATATTGCCAATTTGAAATATCGTCAATTTGATGATAAACGTTGTGCAACATACAACAATCAGTGATGGATAATTCGTCGATTTTTTAGGTATAGTCCATGGAGGTGTATAATCAGGTATAATCAGGGATGTGCATATTGTGAAATTTCGGGTTGTTTACAATTATCCATGAATAAAACATTTAGTACGTATAAAACAGGATAAAACGGATTAAACCCGCGCGATTTCTCAGGGGCTCAAATTTTTATGTTTTCTCATCTATGGTCATAATTAGATTCACTTTTCAAACACTACTCAAAATTTGTCAAACAAACACTTGTTATTTATTTTATAAACTTATTTATATATCAATTTTTAGAAATATAATACTTAAATTATTTATGTTTATAAATAGATTTTATAAATATATTGTTAACAACAACACTTGATATTTTATAAACATATTAATTCAACAATTTGAGCTCCAATAAAAGAAAACATGTAAGTGTTTAACATATTTCTATGTGATTATTGCAAGATCGACAATGTTGCATAAATTTATATTCACTTTTTTTTATAAACTGAACAATAAATAACAACAGTTTTAAAAAAAAATTGAAATAATAAAATATAATGACCTCAACTTTTTCAAGTTTAAAAAAAAGTTAATATCTATTTAGTAACCAGCCATATTCAATATTTCTAAAAAAAGAGAAAAAAAAAAAATAATTAAAAGTAAAATAAAATTATAAATAATAATAAAACTAGTAAATTATAAAACTGGTAGAACTTGGTACTAAAGTGTTACCACTTGAAACAATATCAGTTGAGACAATCGTAAACAAAATTTATCAGAACATAGTGAAATTAATATACATACTTTTTCATATCCATTATTATCTTACTTTTTTGGTGTTAAAGATGAATTTAATTCAGTTGTAATATTTGAATTTGTTTGACCATTTTCATCACCAACAGTCCATGGCTGCAACTCAAATGATGTATTTATACTACTACAAGCCGGTTTTTTTTGTTTATTTTCAGGAGTAAGAATCCAACCATTTGGCTTTTCTTTTCTATAGAAAATTTGGAATAAATTAACAATCTTAAAATAATGAATGTGCTATTAATCTACCTCACAATATATAATGAATTTACCTTTCAGGTGTTAAAGTATATAAAGAAATTGTATTCTGTCAAATTGGTTCTGTATCATCGTTCGACAAAGCCATGCTAAACAAAAAACAAAAAATAGTTTAACATATTCCATATCAAAGTTGTCTAGAAAAAGTATAGTTATAGTTATAGTATGGTTATAGTTTTGTTGTTATATTTTAATTTATTCTTTCTGTATAATAATAATTTACACAAAGGAGTTTAAAAACGTTTTACTTCTTTATTTTATTATTATGTTATTATAAATGTATATTTATTTCACCTGGTAATTCACCTATTGAAAAATCCATTATATATATATATAATTATTATAACATTAAAAAATTGTTTATATTTTGTTTGTTTTTTAATAAACGAAAAAAAATTCTTTTGTCGGTAACAACGATATTTTCTTGAAAAAATACCGATATATCGGGGTCAAAAAATATCGGCAATAATATAAAGATATAATATCGGCTATTAAATATATCGGGGACTATATATACTATGTATAAATACTACAGGTATAACAATAGTCCATGCATTTTTCGTCACGTTCTGCGCAGCCTTATTTTTTTCAACCAATCAACTTGTCGAACTAGCTTTATTTTGGTTTTCTTTCTAAAATCTATACTCTTCTATAAGAGCCTCTTTCTCTCTAGCATACTGTTTATATTGGTTTTTATGTCAATTTGTGTCAATTTTTTTATATTGTTTATTGGAGTATATTTAAAGTATAAAAAAAAAATATGAAAGTTTGACAGATAAATTATAACATCACGTTAAATCTACCAATAGGTAATTATAATGAAGTCATATTTATCTTAGAATTTTTTTTTTTTATTATTATTGTTTTTTTATGCCACTGGCAATAGAAGGAATATTAAATAAAAAAATTAATTTAGAAAATAGAAGACGAAAAAATATTAAAAAAATGACACATCAAGCAAATATATTATGTCAATAATTTTATGAAAGTTAATTTATATAATATATAATAATAATAATAGTATATAATATAATAATATCCAAAAATTACTGTTATAAATTATTATTACTGTTACAACGTGAACGTTTATAAAAACATATGTATTTTATTGGCAATTGATATTGTATTATTTAAATTTTAAGTAATTTAATAAATTTATACATATATCTTGAACATTAAAATATGATAATTATTAATTTAAAATAATTAATTATTGTAATATATAATATTAATAATAATTAAAAAAAAAAAAAACTAAAGAAAAACTAAAAAAGTTTTTTTAACAAATTTGAATCACGCGCGCGTTCAAGTTATCCATTTTTAAAGTATGTTCGACGTTTTGATTGGTCGATTCACAGCGGCCAAGCAGGCTGCGCATTACCCAAGAAGACTAGAGACCAGGAGAATCAACTTTAGGAGTGGGGATGGCTTGATATATGTCGTAAATGTAGAGTACGCCACTTTAGATATTTAATTGCGCACTACGTATTGCGCTGATTGTTTATTTCTACACCCCTCAGCCCATCCTAGGACCTATAAATCTATCATCAAAACATAACCAACGTTTTTCATAATTGTCAAACGACATTTCTAAATATTGTTGACGTAAAAAGTAGAAAGAATTAATATAAATAGTTGTTTATAGGTGTACAAAGCCATATTATTACATTTTTTTATTATTTGTTTTTATTGTAAGTACTAAAATTGTTCTTTACGATATTTATAAAAGTATTTATCTACCTTATTAGACAGTGAATGACAGGTTCATGAACTTTTTGGAGTATAACATTTTTTGAAGCATTAATATTTTATTGTTGTTAAATATTCTATTTTGTTTAACAGGAATTACAATAATTAAGAGTAAAATAAAGGAAAAAACGCCTCGTACTAAATTATTTCAAGAACTGTGCAAGAATAAAGATGCTGTTCAATTACCTAATACAGCGTGGGCCAGAATTTTAACAAGTGGTAACACCTTAGTATTTGCCAAAGTTTTAAATGATTATAAATTTTTAAATATTGCTATTTTACCTAATTTGAAGATTACAATAGCACATGGTCAAGAGGAGTTAGATTGGATGCATTGTTAGCCTCCTAAATCAGCAGATGATATTTCACGAATCATTAGAGTATTTGATAATATATCATCAAATGAATAACAAAATAATATTTTTTTTAAGAAATTGTACATAAATTTACCAGTTAAATAATTTTAATTCATTTAATTTTCAATTCACTAAGTTCACTAAAATTAAATTAAAATAATTATATTATATAGAATTGTATAGAATTATTATTGTATAAAAAACAATAGCCTGGCATCGTATTCCACAATGTCTTTATTAATAAAGGTTAAAAAATAAAAAATTATCAACAATAAAATAATAATTGAATAAAATGAGCATTAAAAATTAATCGTATCTTATAATCTTTTCATTTTTTTTTTAAATATAGTTAAACCTTGTACTAGTTCCTTCTCTGCTGCTTGTACCAGTTTAATTTGTTTAATTTTCATTGGTTTTTTATTATGGTCTGGATCATGTGCACTCCCACTAAGGCAATTATTTATACAACAAACGCGAGTCATTTTAATATAAAAAAACATAAAAATAATCACAAATATTTATTAATTTTCAATTTAAAATCCGCTAGATGTAAACATAATAAACGTCATGTAGATTGCTCAACAGGCTGAGGGGCGTGGAAATAAACAATCAGCGCATTACGTAGTGCGCAATTAAATATCTAAAGTGGCGTACTCTACATTTACGACGTATATCAAGCCAAAAATATTTGCCCCTTCCATCGAAGTTGATTCTACGGAAGCCGGGTGGGGACATGCGCGCTTTCCTGTCTACCTGCTTGCTCGCCGCGTTTCTTGCTTGCTTTTTCTGCTTGCTGGCTTTCTCTGCTTGCTTTCCTGCTTGCCCCTGGCGGAACTGGCAATATCGCTTTTGTCGCCTGGGCGATAGCAAAACCAGAGTAAAGCCAGAGATAATAAATATCGAAAATTAATTATACCAAACGTGAATTTTGGCTGTCTATGAATATATTCTTTAAGATGAATTGTTATTTTACCTCTTGGTAGCAAAAACATTAATTTAAACACATAAAAATAGTTAAAACAAGTAATAATAAAGTTGGCAAATTTTGACGTTTTGAGGTTGACTTGAATCGGCTAGGTACAAAAGTCCCTAGCGTAAAGCAATAGTAAATCCAGACCTTTTCCAGAGTAAAACCAGACTTGTAAAAATGCCAATAATTAATAACATTATCAATAATTATTAATAAACAATAATAAATTAACATGTTTTATTGAATTTTAGAGATTTTTTAATTGTTTAAATTAATTTTTTGTAAAAAAAAAAAAAAAAACACATCAATCTCTGGCGATACAAAAGCCAGAGCAAAGCCAGAGCAAATCCAGAGTGAATCCAGACCAAAGCCAGAGCAAAGCCAGAGCAAATCCAGAGTTGTAAAAATGGCATTTATTTATAACAATAGTAATAATTATCAATAAACAATAATAAATTAACATGTTTTATTGAATTTTAGAGACTTTTTTATTGTTTAAATTAATTTTTTGTAAAAAAAAAAAAAAAAACACATCAATCTCTGGCGATACAAAAGCCAGAGAAAAGCCAGAGTAAAGCCAGAGTAAAACCAGACCAAAGCCAGAGCAAAGCCAGAGCAAATCCAGAGTTGTAAAAATGGCATTTATTTATAACAATAGTAATAATTATTAATAAACAATAATAAATTAATATATTTTATTGAATTTTAGAGATTTTTTAATTGTTTAAATTAATTTTTTGTAAAAAAAAAAAAAAAAAACACATCAATCTCTGGCGATACAAAAGCCAGAGAAAAGCCAGAGTAAAGCCAGAGTAAAACCAGACCAAAGCCAGAGCAAAGCCAGAGCAAATCCAGAGTTGTAAAAATGGCAATAATTAATAACATTATCAATAATTATTAATAAACAATAATAAATTAACATGTTTTATTGAATTTTAGAGACTTTTTTATTGTTTAAATGAATTTTTTGTAAGAAAAAAAAAAAAAAACATCAATCTCTGGCGATACAAAAGCCAGAGTAAAGCCAGAGTGAAACCAGACCAAAGCCAGAGCAAAGCCAGAGCAAATCCAGAGTTGTAAAAATGCCAATAATTAATAACATTATCAATAATATTACTATTGTTATAAATAAATGCCATTTTTACAACTCTGGATTTGCTCTGGCTTTGCTCTGGCTTTGGTCTGGTTTTACTCTGGCTTTACTCTGGCTTTTCTCTGGCTTTTGTATCGCCAGAGATTGATGTGTTTTTTTTTTTTTTTCTTACAAAAAATTAATTTAAACAATAAAAAAGTCTCTAAAATTCAATAAAACATGTTAATTTATTATTGTTTATTGATAATTATTACTATTGTTATAAATAAATGCCATTTTTACAACTCTGGATTTGCTCTGGCTTTGCTCTGGCTTTGGTCTGGATTCACTCTGGATTTGCTCTGGCTTTGCTCTGGCTTTTGTATCGCCAGAGATTGATGTGTTTTTTTTTTTTTTTTTACAAAAAATTAATTTAAACAATAAAAAAGTCTCTAAAATTCAATAAAACATGTTAATTTATTATTGTTTATTAATAATTATTGATAATGTTATTAATTATTGCCATTTTTACAACTCTGGATTTGCTCTGGCTTTGCTCTGGCTTTGGTCTGGTTTTACTCTGGCTTTACTCTGGCTTTTCTCTGGCTTTTGTATCGCCAGAGATTGATGTGTTTTTTTTTTTTTTTTACAAAAAATTAATTTAAACAATAAAAAAGTCTCTAAAATTCAATAAAACATGTTAATTTATTATTGTTTATTAATAATTATTGATAATGTTATTAATTATTGCCATTTTTACAACTCTGGATTTGCTCTGGCTTTGCTCTGGCTTTGGTCTGGTTTTACTCTGGCTTTACTCTGGCTTTTCTCTGGCTTTTGTATCGCCAGAGATTGATGTGTTTTTTTTTTTTTTTTACAAAAAATTAATTTAAACAATAAAAAAGTCTCTAAAATTCAATAAAACATGTTAATTTATTATTGTTTATTAATAATTATTGATAATGTTATTAATTATTGCCATTTTTACAACTCTGGATTTGCTCTGGCTTTGCTCTGGCTTTGGTCTGGTTTTACTCTGGCTTTACTCTGGCTTTTCTCTGGCTTTTGTATCGCCAGAGATTGATGTGTTTTTTTTTTTTTTTACAAAAAATTAATTTAAACAATAAAAAAGTCTCTAAAATTCAATAAAACATGTTAATTTATTATTGTTTATTGATAATTATTACTATTGTTATAAATAAATGCCATTTTTACAACTCTGGATTTACTCTGGAAAAGGTCTGGATTTACTATTGCTTTACGCTAGGGACTTTTGTGCCTAGCCGATTTAAGTCAACCTCAAAACGTCAAAATTTGCCAACTTTATTATTAATTGTTTTAACTATTTTTATGTGTTTAAATTAATGTTTTTGCTACCAAGAGGTAAAATAACAATTCATCTTAAAGAATATATTCATAGACAGCCAAAATTCACGTTTGGTATAATTAATTTTCGATATTTATTATCTCTGGCTTTACTCTGGTTTTGCTATCGCCCAGGTGACAAAAGCGATATTGTTCTGCTCTGGCTTCGCTCTCACCATTTCCGCCAGGGGCTTGCACGGAACGAACGGAATGAACCGAGCAGAAAAATATATAGTATAATACATATTTTTAATTTAGTCAGCTGTCATATCTAACAAGTAAACATGTTACTCAAATATTCAACAAAATAAATTATAAAAATTGATAATTATTAAATGCAACATCTGATCAATTTGTAAATTCCAGTATTTGTAAATAAACATATAAATAAAGTAAACAAACAATAATCGATTACCCTGCAAGTAAATAAAATGCTTTAATTATTATTTATTACAAAATATATTTTTTCTCAATCATATATAAACACTTCAAAATGCTTGCAACATATTTTCTTTTATACTTGTTGTGTTTTTACTTAATTGTTTTTTTATTATCTTTTTTGAAAGCCTCACTGAGAACGAGAACGTTGATATGGAAAATTCACCAGCTGTCAGTGACCATATGCATCAAAATAATAAAAACAATTTTAAAACAAATTCTGTAAGCTTTTTTCATTATCTAAATGTTATTAAAATTTTTAAACCTATTCAAAGCATCCATTCAAGCTGTGGTGAGGATCCAATTTTGATTAGAAACACACTGATTCGTTTTTACCATGGAGAAGGTTATCGTTGTAAACAAATTGTAGATTTCTTATTGCATGGCCATGGCCTTTCAATATCAATACGGCATTTGAAGCGTATTTTGAATCGCTTTTTTGTAAATATTTGTCACAGTCATAATTACAATAGTACCACCGTGACCTAATGTGTTTTTCATTTATATTACATTTAACAGTCTTTTGATCTATTGTTACATTGTCTTGGATATGCTAAAAGAAAAAGAAATCAACTATTTAAAGAACTTGAACCAATGAATATATTATTCTTTAAGAATAATACAAGCATTTTTTTTAATTGAACCCCTTTGAAGTTCCTCACTCCATAATGACAATCTTATTCTGAGAAATAGAAAAGAGATTATGTTGCTGAAGGTATAAAAAAAAGTGAATTTTATAAAAAAATTAGACCATACTGTTATTTTTGTTAACCCGAATGAAACATGTTTTAACTCCTTGGGGTATATAAAATTTATCATTCCCGAGTGGTACAAGTGCTGAAGTTCCATCAGGTTTGTTATATGTCATTCCAATCGTGTCAGGAGCAAAAGACCTTAAAGAAATCATGCTTACGGTGTTATCTTTGTCCAAAGGCACTTGAAGTACTTCACCATCATGTTGCACTGTGATTTCAGTGAGCTGCATTTGTAACAATGAAAAAGTCAATAAGGCCAATTTGAGAAAACGTATATAGAAAGAAAGATTATGTGTTTGTTTTTATAAAAATCAGTGTAATACTGTGTAATGTACTAATGAATTCATTATTTATTTTTTTAGAGTAAATCGAATTCAAATTGTTTATTAAACATGAATTTTTAATCAAAAGAAACAAAGAAATTTGAAGCAATCCATGTTGTAAGTATTAGTGGGTCCGTTCGAAAAGTCACTCGGAAACCCGGAAGTTTAAGATTGAGATCATAGAAAATTTTTGATATTTTGTTGTGGTAAGCATGATTTTTTTTTGTCATGAATTTGTATAGGTACAGACTACAAATCAGAAAAATATTCTATTGTTTAATTATTAATAATAATTATAAAAATACTTTTTATAAGTAACAAAAGTGAGTGGCCTGCAATATGGCCGTTATTACAATGAATAGTCTACAGTAACCTTTAGTTACTTTTAAGTTTATTTTATTCCTATATTTTTCCGTCTACTGCGCTGCTTCCGGGTTCCGAGTGACTTTTCGAACGGACCCTAGCTGTCATAGTGAATGTAGAGGACAGCGCATTGTATATTTATTTCTTATTTTTAATGCGGTGCTTACGCATGCATACATACATTAATTGGGGTCCGTTCGAAAAGTCACTCGGAAACCCGGAAGCAGCGCAGTAGACGAAAAAATATGGGAATAAAATAAACTTAAAAGTAACTAAAGGTTACTGTAGACTATTAATTGTAATAACGGCCATATTGCAGGCCACTCACTTTTGTTACTTATGAAAAGTATTTTTATAATTATTATTAATAATTAAAAATACTTAATGATACACATACAAATTAACTTATCCACATACACATATTATTTAACTAAAATCACATTTGGTTGTTTTTAAAACTTGTTGATGCTTGTCAGTGTCACTTGCAATAACCTATTACCTGTCATCACAATTTTTAATAAAAAAAATCATGCTTACAACAACAAAATATCAAAAATTTTCTATGATCACAATCTTGAACTTCCGGGTTTCCGAGTGACTTTTCGAACGGACCCCGTGATCTTCTTCTGAGGCGCGTTCTGAAATACAAGATTTACGGGGTAGAGTTTGGCGGGTTAAGGGATTTGGACGATTTTTTTGAGGGTAAAAAAGAGGGGATACGGCCTATCTCTTATACATTGGCCCAACAGCTATTACCAACTGCTAAAAACCAAAAAAACCTCTTTTTTTTTTCAAAAAAACATCTATTTTATCTGTTTGTTATCGTATAATAAAATTAAATTAATAATTATTGATACATTTACTATCAATTTTCAATGTTTAAAAGCTTATTATTGGTAATTAAAAATATCATGAAAATCGTGCAACAGCGCAAAAAAAAAAAAGTATTGGCACACTTGTTTTATATGGTGTATTGTCGTGTTGGTGTATTTCTAATATGTGGTAGTGTATATACTGTATCTGTCAAAAGCATAATAAACATAAAGCATAAGAGTAGTATGAAACATGGAGCAAAATATAAATGGTGATGATAAAAATAACAAAATATATATGTGGCAAGACTGATATTTAAAAATGTTTATTAAAAATAAATAAATGAAAAAATATTATTGTTTCTTGTCATCATAAGTTTTTTATAAGTTTATAAATAAAGTTTAAAATAAAATTTTGTTTTTTTTGTCATTATTTGCATGCTTTCTAATATTTTAACTTTTTATTTATAATTTTATTTATTTATTATTTTATTATTTTGAATTGACATTTGATTTAATTGTTGTAAATAAATGCATTTACACAGTTATTTTATGTAAGTCATATAATATGCCTTTAACAAGTTAACATTGACACTTTCAAACTTGCGCGCCACAAGATGGCGGAATATCTGATGTTGCCAAGTGTATATGACGTTTCAGCATAAGCCATGAAAGATAGTAAAATAAATGAATTTT